>CATIWR010308604.1:0-25478 GCA_949677035.1 Omphalea diandra | reverse complement strand
TGCGACTTGGACCGTAAATTCTACTGTGACAATTGGACCTTGACTGAGAGACTTATATTTCTGCAAAATCAAAACTTAATAAAAATATTAGTAATGATCAATCTCCTTTGTCAAAATCAAAAGATGTTCTAAACTTAGGATTAAATATCCTAGTCCAACAGATTTCTAACAGAATTTTAAAAAATATATAATACATCTGTTAAATGAACCAACGACTCACCAACGAATTACCGATCAATGAATCGACAGAATTGCCGACAATAATTTCCGTTGATAAATCAGTTAGATTTTTGTGCTTAGATATTGACGGTTATTCTATTACTAATTTGTCATTAATCTTGTCGATAGATGTCTATTTTCGTTGGTATCTCATTACCAACCAACTATTTGCCGACAGACTTGATTGGTCGTTGTTCCGTCCGCAAAAGTATAATATCGATGAAATCGATGTTTTCACTGACAAAAAATTTTGCCGATAACTTATATATTTCTTGTAGTGCATCCAATATGGTCTTTTGCATTCACATTCGACCCTTTGTACTTGATAAGGGACACAAGTGAAAAATACCTTTCTCCATTCAAGTGCTTGACACATGAGCAGAAAAAGGACATTGACAAGTTATAACTCAATTGGTTTCTAAGGAAGAAGCTCATGTTACATTAATGGAACTTTTGAAATGGCAATCATAATGGCTAGATTCTCTTTATGCTCAAGTTGTTCAGGTTAAATAGAGGGGTCCCTTGACTGGAAAGATGAAAATTGTAAATCCAAAAGATAGCAGATTAACATGGAAAACTTACCTTAGCGAGTATAAAACATTAGGCAAGTTAATTTAATCTGCAATATTATTATATTGCAAATTTGTAAGCTTATTTTTTGTAGTTTTTATTGTTGATTAGATGTTGAATATATATATTAGGACTTTGGACTTGAAAATAAAAAGGATTTTGTTTGCCAAACATGAAGTTTTAAACTTTTCTATTTCATTTATTTATTTTTGAGTTATTTTCTCTCTCTGCTAGTTGCTTGTAGTCAAATGATGAGATTGAGAAACAACATTGGATCTTGTTATATATATAATCTATATTATTAATAGCAAAGAGAATAGTTGATCCCTCTTATTCATTCATAATTATATATATATATATAATTCATATTACTCATAGCAAATAGAATAATTTGTTGTTTTTATTCCCTTCTAGATATACTTATATTATTTATTGTTTTTAACTTTTATGAGTAAACTATCATCAAGCACAATGAGTAAAAGTTCTCCTTAATAGTTCTTCATTTTTAGTATTTTTACGGTTAGTTTTATTGTTAATTGAGTCTAATTTAGAGAAAAATACTAAATGATGTCTCACTTTTGGCTGTTAATTTGTGATTTTATAAGAAATCCTGAAAATTAGAGCTCATTGATGAATTATGAGAATTTTTCGAGTGAAATTATGCAGTTTCAAAAGTTCAAAGACCAAACAAAAATTTGATAGTTCAAGAACCAGTTCTGATATTTTTCAGACAGAATTTGAGTCCAATTCCAATTCAAATTGGAAAGAGACGTGTAGAATATAGGGAGAATAAGAAGCACTAGTTTCTATTCAAAATAGACGAGTTTATTATCATTATTTTTTTTTGTAATTGGCAGAGGAGTATATTTTTCCTATTTTGAGGGAGAGTAAGAAAAGTATAAATAAGGGGAGGAGAATTCTAAAAGGGGGTAGAGTTTTTGTTTATATTAAATAGGGAGATTTTTTATTTATTTTATTTTCCAGAGAGAAGTCTTTTGTTTTTATTTATTTTTCTGGAGGAGAAGCTGATAAAAAAAGAGAATTATTGGACATCCATCAAACTTGAAGAAAATTGAAAAATACAAGAGTTTTATCATGAAAATTTTTCTATTTTATTTTCTTTTTATTTTGATGTTGGCAAGTAATTCCATTATGAACTAAATCAGTTAGACACTTGGGTATGATGAACCCTAAGATGAGTTTTGAATTGTGATTTTCTTTAGATAATACAATCTTTTCATTATTTTATGAAATTCAATTGTATTTGCTCTTTATTTCCTTGAATTGATATGTCCAAAATATTGATTCTTGTTTTACTATTGTTTAAACTTGGATTGAGAAATTAAGTTATTGAATAAATTTTGCACAATTGAAAGGACCTGCATCTACCCTTAGAGATAGGATAACATAAATCATCTGGATTAGGGTCAAACCTAATAGTGAAATTCAAGAAACTATAATGCAATTTTGGGGGTGTTAATTAGGAAGAGATTCCAATTAATTAATCAATCTAGAATTAGACGTTAATTATCTTGAGAATGATTTTAACATACTAAAAGGATTTCTACGATTCCATAAATATTGAATTAAATTGTATTATTGGAAAATTAATTTCTTAACAAGTTTTAGGGAGATTCAATACTTGAGTGTCATTTGTCATATTGGTCACCTTTTTCCATTTTCTAGTTCATATTTTTATTATTCTAGTTTGTTGAATTATTTTATTTTAGTTTTTAATTAGTTAATTAAATCACTTAAATTTACCAGTAAAATAATAGAGAATGAGCTAATACTAGTACTTTTAGTTCTTGAATGATCGACACTCGATACTTCTACACTATACTATACTCGATAGGTGCACTTGCCTATTCAATCTATGGGTGTTGGCCTTGGACCGTATCAAGTTTTTGGCATCGTTGTCGAAGATTAAAATATTAAGAACATTTTATATATATTAATTTAACCAATTTTTCTTTTCTGTATTTTTTTTCGTTTCATTTTACCTTTCTTGTTTTGGTCTCATTTTTTTAAAATTTTGTTGTGGTTTCTACTCTTTTCAAAAAAAAATAAAAAAATAAAAAAAATAAAACAATAAAAATAATAAAAAAAACTATAAAATAAAATCCAAAATTATAAAAATTTGATTTGTTGTATGAATTTTAATTAATGTGATTTTTATTGTATTGTTTTATTTTTGTAGGAATTTTTTAAAAAAAAAAGTAAAAAAAAAAAAAAAAGGGTCTAGAAGGTGTGTGGCAAACTGCACACCTCTGTGCATACACCCGCACACCTCTGTGCATACACATGCACAAAGGGACAAATCCCTTTGGGCACAGTTTTTGTGCGGTCCAAGTCGCAGATACGTGCGATTTGGACTGCACATGGGTTGTTTTGTCCCGTCCTTGTGCGGTTATCAACGCATTCATATGCATTGATGCCCACAAGGAGAATAAAAAAATAATAATAATAAATAATATATATATATTTAAAAAATAAATGTATTTGTTCCTATTTATTTTACTTTCTTCATATATATATATATATATATATATGCACAACTCTCCTATTTTGCACCCCTCCTCAAATCTCGACCCCTCTTCCTCTCCATTGACCATAGTCCTTTCATCACCTACACAAACTACAATAACAGCCGACCACACTGACACCCGATTGTCTTCTTCCACGGTCTCCACCACCTGAACCTTGAAATTTCAAGGAAGTTTTCTAGTTCTTTTGTTCCTTCTCTTTTTGTTTTTCCTTTTCTTTAGTGTGTTATTTGTTTGTTTTGTCGTGCTGAAATATTCTCCTCCACATTGAGAACAATGTGTATGAAGTGTGGGGAAGGGTTTATATTGTTTGATAATTTTGTTTTGTTTATTTTACTTTCTTCATATATAATTATTTTTTGATGTTTTGTTTGATTTATTGTGTGAATGGCTCATTATTTGCTTAGTTGTTCACTCATTTTCATCTTAATTTGGTTTACAATATCTAGTTATATCTTAGATTCATTTTCTTAATTTGCAAACTTTGTTTTCTACCATAAATATTTAATTATCACTATCTTTTAAAGAAAATCTCAAGGTTTGGAAGTTTATAAATTCTTAAAAAACAAATTTCATTTTTTTTTTACACTATAAAGAAAGGTTTGAGCCTCTTTTCCTTGTAATATGCTTAGTTTTGTGAATTCCTTACTGAGTTAGTCCCCAAATAGTGTTAGATTCTCTAAAACTTGATTTGTTATCATTTTGAGACACATTATCCAATACAAGCATAAAAATGATTAAGACAATTTAGGATTAGTCACTTGTTCCTTTTTCTTTCTTCATCCACCCTTTTATCCATTTAATGAGCCTTATTGAGCCTGCAAGAACTCTATTTTCTTTAATCTCATGTTTAGCTAGCCAATGAAGTCTAGTCCTTTAAAATATTAAATTGATCATGTTGGCTTTGGGATGAGATTTGGTTTCTACAATTATAAAGGGTTGTTTCATGAAATTAGTGAGAACTCTTAAGTGTGGGGTTGAGTGTTTTATTCTTTGGGGTGAGAATGAGAGAATGTTATTTGATTTTTGATTTGTTACCTTTTGTGATTCTATAATAACTTTTCTTCTTCCTCTCAAAATACAAAAAAAGTTTAAAAAAAAAGAGAAAAAAATAATAATATGAAAGAAAAAATAATAAGAAAAAAAAGTTAAAAGAAATCAAAGAGGAAGAAAATGATATATTTCTTTATCAAAGTAGTTCGATTTTATTTTAAGGGTCTAGAATTTCTATTATTTTTAAGGTTCATGAGAGTGAGATTATGTTTTGAGCTTGAGATTTGTTTTTTATTAAGAGATCATGTGATGAAAGAACGATTAGTAATCATGATCAATTATTTTTTAGTCCACTAGCCTAAAAATACCTACCCTCTACCAAGACCCCATTACAACTAAAAGAAATACCTTTTGATTTGTGCTTGTATTTGAATTTAAGTGGTGGAGATGTGATTTATTCTCAAGCTTATGGTAAACTTATAGGTAATTTGTTGGACGATGAGAACATATACTAACCCTTAAACACTTGGAATGAGGGATACGTTGTGCGAAATTTGATAAATGATTTTTTTTTTTTTGGGATTTGTGAATGGATAAGTTTTGATGCATTTGATTTAAGGATAGTTGTGATTAAAAAAGTATGCTAGAACACAATTTTTGTAAGTTTGAGAATTGATAAATTTTTCGCATAACTCAGTTAATTCGATTTGTTACGATGCCGATGAGGGGAAGAAATGTATTTATGAATCAATAATGTTAGTCTTTATGTGTTTTGTGTTTAATGTTTTTTTGTTTTGTTTTGAGTATTTTGTTCGTGTTTTTTTTTCGTTAGCTTAGTATTTTTGCTTAGGGACAAGCAAAATGCCAAGTGTGAGAGAATTTGATAGTTTTTTATTTTTAGTATTTTTAATGTTAGTTTTATTGTTAATTGAGTCTAATTTGGAGAAAATACCAAATGATGTTTCACTTTTGGCTTTTAATTTGTGATTTTATAGGAAATCTTGGAAATTATAGATCATTGATGAATTATGAGTTTTCTGGGTGGAATTGTACAGTTTTAGAAGTTTAGAGATCAAATAGAAATTTGATAGTTTAGGAACCAGTTCTTATATTTTCTAGATAGAATTTTTGTCCAATCCCAATTCAAATTGGAAAGAGCAATGCATAATATAAGGAGAATTAAAAGCACCAGATTCTATTCAAAATAGAAGAGTTTATTATTATTTTTTCCTAATGGATGGAGGAGTATATTCTTCCTATTTTGAGGAAGAGTAAGAAGAGTATAAATAGGAGGAGGAAAATTTTAAAAGAGGGGAGAGTTTTTGTTTATTTTATTTTTTTAAAGAGAATTTTTGTTTATTTTATTTTTCTAGAGAGAGTTTTTGTTTATTTTATTTTTATAAAAAGAAGTCTTTTGTTTTTATTTATTTTTCTGGAGAAGAAGCTAATCAAAAAATGAGAATTATTGGTTATCCATCAAGTTTAAAGAGAATTAGAGAATACAAGAGTTTTATCATGAAAACTTTTCTATTTTCTTTTTATTTTGATGTTGGCTAGTAATTTCATTATGAACTAAACTAGTTAGACACTTGGGTATGATAAATCCTAAGATGAGTTTTAAATTGTGATTTTCTTTAGATAATACAATCTTTTCATTATTTTATGAAATTAGTTAGGCAATTGGGTATCAATTGTGTTTGTTCTTTATTTCATTGAATTGATATGTTTAAAATATTGATTCTTGTTTTACAATTCTTTAGACTTAGACTGAGAAATCAAGTTATTGAATAGATTTAGCACAATTAAAAGATGTTGCATCTACCCCTAGAGATAGAATAACATAAATCCTCTGGATTAAGGTCAAACCTAATGGTGAAATTCAAAGAACTATAATGTAATTTTAGGAGTTTTAACTAGAAAAAGATTTCAATTAATCAACCTAGAATTAAACGTTAATTATCTTGAGAAGGATTTTAACATACTAAAGGGATTTCCATGGTTTCATAAATATTGAATTAGATTGTATTATTGAAAAATTAATTTCTTAATAAGTCTTAGGGGGGATTCAATACTTGAGTATCGTTTATCATACTGGTCACCTTTTTCCACTCTCTAGTTCATATTTTCATTATTCTAGTTTGTTAAATTATTTTATTTTAGTTTTTAATTAGTTAATTAAAACACTTAAATTTACCGGTTAAATAATAGAGAAAAAGCTAATACTAATACTTTTAGTCTTTGAGGGATCGACATTTGATACTTCTACGTTATACTATATTTGATAGGTGCACTTACCTATTCGATCTATAAGTGTTGGTCTTAAACCGTATCAGTCCCACCAATAGGTAAAGGCTTTCATTGCCATGGACAAAAACCAATTAACTCTTTCCATAATACTCTTATTTTATAAATCTTCCAATCCTGCTCTAATAATAATTCAAACTCAAAAATCTAGAATAAGAGTCCTATACCATATAAAAAATAATCCTTCATCCACTCAAGAAATATTTGTCTCAAATAAGTTAGAAATATTTGACAAATCTTTATCGGGGCTCAAAATTCTTAAACTATTCACACCTCAAACTCTTGGTTTTCTTCAAATCATCAATCATTTTATGTTTGAAACTCTTTAGTTCTTTGTGTAACTTTTTTTTTTTTTTTTGTTAAATCTTCTTAAGTGTAACTTTTTTTTTAAAGGATATTCACATCGTCAATCAAAAGCTCTAAACTAATATAATTTTTCACAAAACGTTGATCTTCATCAATGTTGTTGCACATTTGCTACTCATATATGGTAGTAACTCTACCTTCAATCAAACTTGTCAAAATCATCTCTAAAATTTTGATTATACTTATTATGCATTTGTATTACTTTCTTTTTATTATAAAATGCATTTATAATAACTTTTTTATTATAAAATCATAAAAATTTATAAGAAATAAAGTAAATAAATTATAATATTTTACACCGTTTACCTTTTTAATAGGATTTCATTCGCAAATATCATTTTTTGTTATATCATCAATAATTATAGTTATATCCATAAATTTAAGGTATTTATATGCCTATCAATCCACCACATCTAAGAGATCTCATTCACATATAAATTTATATTATTTGCAACAAAAAAATAATTTATTTGTCTCATTTTTTTTAGATACAACTAGATAATTTTCCATTGTAATTTTTATGAATCAACAACCATCAAATGCAGTTGACAAAAGTCCCTTTTACAAATAGCTAAAAGCCCTCATTGTCTTAACAAAAGCCAAATAATTCTTTCGATAATATTTCCACTTATAAATTTAACCTCTCTTATTCTATTCTAATAAAATTCAAACTCAAATAAAAATAATTTTAGAATAGGAGTGCTATATGATATAAAAATAATAATTTTTATTCATTTAAGAAATATTTCTCCTAAATAAATTAAAATTTTTTAAAAAAATTATCAAAATTTTAAGTCATAATCAAACATGCTTCACACAAGGTCCTACTCTAATTTAAAATTGGCATCATTAAATAATACCAAAGAAACATAAATGCTGCTAATTCTGTAAATTGTAATGTGGGGCTGGATTCATATATCATCAATTTGGGAAACATTTGGACCTTGTGCGCTAAAGTAAGTTACAGGCATATATATATATATATATAGAGAGAGAGAGAGAGAGAGACAGAGGCAATCTCTCACAGGCTAATACAATTACTGCCAAGGAAAGTGAGTGGTGAGATTTATATTTGTCACAAGATTTATTTCTAACCTCACCATATTTCCCTTGTTTATTTCGGTTTTTGGATAGTGACAAAACCTTTCAATTTATTAGGTATACTACCTAATTCTTCACATCCAATTATCAAGGCTTATAAAAGGGGTAGCTCCACTGAATTCTCTTCCAACAATTATCTCACCCACTACCAAAAACCACCATAGCAAAAAAGTCCTCTGGTGTATAATAAGTCATCTTTCTCCTAATCTTTCTTCACGTAGCAGCAACAAAAAAATGAGCACCATTTTCTTTGAAGATTTAGCTAATCTTTGTTTGTTTTTTTGGCTCATTGTTCACAAGTTGCAAGTCTAGCAGGGAAGGACTAATCTGTTCCTTAAATGGCAAAGGCAGTTAAAGATTTGAGTCGTTGGATTGAATTTGCACCTGCCCTTTTCATTTCTTTGCATAAGATTTCCAATTCTCAAGGTCGGGAGAGTATTGCAGAAAAGGAGGATAAGTATGATGGCTCTTTATGAGAGTTGTGGATGTGTAATATGAACTTCAATTTTGTGGTTTAATGTAACAAATTCTCCATAGGTTTAGTGCACCAATTTCGTCATCTTAGTTCCATGTTTTCAACTAATAATAATTTGCTTCTATAAGGCTTACTTCATAGTTGCTGTAGGTCAAAGTGTTTTTTTCGTTTTTGTTACATGAAAAATAAGAGTCATAAAAATGTGTTAGGATTTGAATACCTTATGCATAATAGCTCCAGAGAAAAGGACCGAGATTTAGTAAAATTTACATTTAGACAGCATTTAGCTTTGGCTTGATAGTGATAGTGATGATATATATGAATTAATGTGACATGTGTATGAGATGAATGTACCGTTGCAAGATTGTATCTTTTTATTTCTAAAATATTTACTATGAATGTCAAATTTTTTATTATAATTTATTTGAATTTTAGTTGAATATGAAAAAAATAAATAAAAATTTAAATATAGTATATTCAATCAATAAACCTAAAAATTAAGAATTTGACAAAAATTGAAAACTTGCATTGCATAGTCGACATAAATTTCAATTTGAAAATATCATTCGAAATTGAAATAACAAAGTTTTAATTTATAAAAACGTTGACAATGAAATACTCAAACTTAATTTGATAATTTTCTATGTCTTTAAAATTTTTTAGACCTTCAGCTCGAATCTCTCCTCCCTCGTTGTAATTAACGTATATTTAAAAAAACATTGACTAGGAAAATTGAATAAAATCAAAATATTTGAATGATTAACAAATTTGCTGCAGAAGCTTTTCAGTTGAGCGGAATGATGTTGGTTTGATTGGATTGGTTTCAATATCTTCTCTTTCGCTATTTATAGAACATCAAGAAACCACTATCGCCGCCCATGACACACGCCACGGGTATGGAAGAGTCTCCCCACAGTACTCCATATGTTAATTGGTTAGTAAGTGATTAAGGAGAGTTAAAGTAATTAAATAAAATTTATTTACGAATATATTTGAGCCATCAAAATTTGTACTAGACCAAACTAATTTTATTTTTTATACAAATAGGTAAATACTAAATTGAAATTATTAAAAATTTAATATATTATGTTGATCTTTCATATTACATTTATCCAAATGAGTCTCTTTAATTTCATCATTGTGATTATTCACACATTGAACTCATATCCAAATTACAGATTTTTTTCTTTCTTTCTTTAATAATTTTACGCTTCATACATAAAGCTAATAATATCCAAAGTGCCTATTTTGTTATCCAAATAGATAAATACTAAATTGAAATTATTAAATATTTCAATTTAATATATTATGTTGATCTTTCATATAACATTTATCCAAATGAGTCTCTTTAATTTCGTCATTGTGATTATTTACACATTGAACTCATATCCAAATTATCGATTTTTTTTTCTTTCTTTAATAATTTTACGCTTCATACATAAAGCCAATAATATCCAAAGTGCTTCTATTACTAAGAACTGAAACTTTATTATCTTAATTTTCTTTACTAAAAAAGTTCACCTGCCAAATGTATATATCTTGCCACACTTAAAACAAATCAAGGGTATTATTATTATTATTTTCAAAATATGCACTTCAAGGTCGCCAACCCAAACAAGAACCAAGGAATAGGGTTCACTAAAAATTCATACTATATCGCGAAGAAAAAAAAAGGAAGCATCATGTCAATTGATCAATAATTGGAGATGTGAAACTATCGATCGAGCTCCATTCCCCAAACCTTACCTTTTTCTTCTTGTATTAAACCCATAAAGCCATCCTCACAGTGTTACACGTTTAACACTCCACTCTTACCTGAGACCATTTGTCTTGTACATGATACATTGAATCTTGTTTTGTCGGCAAACTTCCAAATTTTGTTCTATTGCTTTTTTTTTTTTTTTTTGGGTACAAGTGGGTGTTTAAAGAGCAAAACTAGAAAGGGACATTCCTAAAGGAGAATATACCCATTTGATTATAAGTTATCCACTGTTTTACTTCATCAAGGGACTCTTGCAATATGTGATTTCCAATAGCTAGAGTAGTAGCATGATGGGTTAAACTGTCGACTGCATAGTTGGTTTTGCGATAAACATGTATAATTACAACTTTTTAATCTTTATCTAACAATCGGTGTATGCTATGGATGAACGAGCGAAATCTAGTGGTAGCGATCGTCGTTTTCTTTTGCACAATTTACATAGCACGTTAGCTATCAGCTTTAAATTCAAATTTTTTCACTCCTAAGCTCCGAGCAAGCTCTAATCCATTATAAATTTCCATAGTTAAGCTCCTATTATAGAACACAATTCTTGACAAAGCCCTCCATCCAATGACCCAAGCAAAGCCGCAAGTCATACCATTTATGCTATTGAAAGATTCGTTTGTGTTAAATTTGTACCAACCATCTCTAGGCATGCGCCATCCAATCCAAGTAAGTTCTATTGCTTTTATGAAACCCAATAACAAAATCTTCATTCAGCCGATCTGTTTTAGGTAAAATTTGTTCTTTTATCTAAATCTAAATATGAAATAGATCTTTATATTTTATATATAATCTTCTAGTTTCTACCTTGTATGTTTACTATGTATCTAAATGCATATTTTTCTACAGTTAAAAGAATTAGTTTATGCCCAGTTGTAGACCACTTGCAGTTTCTGTTATAGAACATATTGCGTGCATTTTATTGAATTTTTGGGGAAAAACAAATAGCATATGGGTGAGAAAGAAATAAGAATGGCGCGCTTTGTTTGCTTTGAGGGCTAGAGTAGGAGATTCTTAGTGAAAGTGATTTGTTGTAGCTCGGCTGAGTACGAAATATAATGTATTTCTTGCCTCTTCCAATTTGTATTTGTTTTTTGATTGTTTATATTGCCTGTTTGTTAATGTAATTAGTCGAAGAATGTGTACAAATTATGTGAATAAATGACACTGAATATTAATAGGAGAATTAGTAATAGGCAAATTCAAGCTTAACAATTCATATGCAGCTAACAATAATTTTAAAATAATAATATTGTCCAAATGATCAAGCAATCATGTTGTCCAAACTTGAATGAGATTAAATTTTGCTTTTTTATTATTATTGGAAGGATATTAGTATTATGGTTGGATTATTATTCTGTTATGTTTAAACTACTATGTGAAACCTCGAATCTAGTTTTTCTTTATTTGCACTTTTAGGGAAACAAGTTAAGTATTAATGAATTTATGGTAATTAAATTTAGGAATGAATACTTAGTAATGGACCGTAGTTTATAGTTTTTTTTATTATTTTTCTAAATATTTACTTATTTTCAAAATTTTAATTAAAATATAAATTATATTGATTTAACCAGTTGAATCAGTCAAACCAATTAAACTGTAAATCAGTTATGAGATTGATTCAGTTGTATATTTGGTTTGAAAAAGACTGGTGTTAACCGGTATTGGCACCTACCAAGAATTGAGCAAATATTAATACTTACTGGAATCGTTTCAGTCTATAGCCAAATGAGAAAACGCCAGATGAAGTGTAAAGCGTGGGGTCACCGAAAGTGCAAGAAACCATCAGTTAAGCTGAATGGGGCGGCAAAGTTGTGTTAAATTATCTCTCACTGATCTCTCATTATTTCAGTAGTTAATATTCAACTAGTTTCGTAATTGCACGTCTCACGAATTATAGTATAAAATTTTTTTATAAAATAATTTTTAAAATTATTATCTTATTTTATTTTACATAAAAAAATATCTAAATAAATAATTTTTGAATTAATATTATTTAAATTATTATATATTTTGTCATTTAATTTAGATAAATAAATAATTTTTTATTTCTTTTAAAATACTTTTCTTTTATTGTATATATTTTATTTCTTTTATATATATATATATATTTAATTAGTTATTTTATAATTTTTCAATTAATTAATATAATACAATAATAATAATAATATAAAGTTGTTAATCACTTGTGTATTAATATTAATTTAACAAATAATAAATGTTCGTTATAAATAATTTTTATAACTAACTTTATAAATGAAAAACACTCGTCATATTAATCAATGAAAATATTTAATTCAATTAATATGTATGTCTAATAAATTGTCATTTTAAATATTACACTCTCACTAAATTTATGTAAATTTTATTTATAATTATAATTGCTAAAATTTAAATAAATAATTTGTTTTCTATAAATTCAAAGAAAATAAGTAAATCAATTAATTTATACTCGACTATTTAAAATAAATCAAATTATTTCACTTTGTTAAAAATAATTTCGTAACTGATGAGTATCATATTAAAAGATAATTAATTTTTATTTATCATAAAATCCAAATATCGACATATAGAGCAAATAATAATATATTTTTAAGAATATAGTTACATTTACAAAAATTAATTTACTAATAAGTTAATTAAATAAAAAAATACATTGATGAATCAATAAATAAATGAATTAAAGATTAATTAATAAACATTATAAGTTAATAAATAAATAGATCAACTTTTTGTCATATGATTTAAACAAAATCAAATTCAAGGAAATTTTATCACGTCAATACGTTAGTTTATTTTTGCTTTCAACTTTATATATGTTATTAGATATCCCAATAAATACCTCTCCACACTTCCACTTCCACTACCCCACCGCCGTAGCAATCATAATAACATTTCTCTTAGCTACCACACCAAAACCCCCTTCTCTTACCAAATTTTCAACTTGTTGTAGCCATAGGTAAGGACATCGAAGTTGGAGGTCAAGGCACCGAATTCCAAGCCAAGGACTACCATGACCCTCCACCAGCACCATTGATCGACGCCAAGGAGTTAACCAAGTGGTCATTTTATAGGGCTATTATTGCTGAATTTATTGCCACGCTCTTGTTCTTGTATATCACTGTGTTGGCTGTGATTGGTTACCGACCCTGCCAAGAACACTGACGGATGTGGTGGTGTTGGCATTCTTGGTATCGCCTGGGCCTTTGGCGGCATGATCTTTATTCTTGTTTACTGCACTGCCGGCATCTCAGGTTAGTGTCACGAACCTACCTGAATTATTACTAAAAGCCCCCAAGTCAAATCCAAACTAATGTAGTTTTTACTGATTAATTGAATTGGTTAAATTGTGCAGGTGGACACATAAACCCGGCTGTGACTTTTGGGTTGTTTTTGGCAAGGAAGGTGTCTTTGGTGCGAGCCATAATGTACATGGCAGCTCAGTGCTTAGGAGCCATTTGTGGATGTGGACTCGTAAAAGCATTCCAAAAGGCTTATTACAATAGGTATGGTGGTGGAGCCAATCGACTTGCTGATGGGTACAGCAAGGGCACTGGATTAGGAGCTGAGATCATTGGGACTTTTGTTCTTGTCTAACTGTTTTCGCTGCCACTGATCCCAAGAGTTTTGCTAGAGACTCCCATATTCCTGTAAGTGCTCCATCTTAGCCCCTATTGTTAATTGAAACTGAAACTGGGTGCGAGTCCAGTTTAATTGAAATCCTAAAATTTCAATTCTGAATTTAATTCCTTTTTTGTCTATTTATTTTCTATTGAATTTTTCTATAATCACAATCTCTTGGGTTTAAAGTAAATTAACGGTTAATTGGTCAATGAACCTTTAGTTCAACAGTATTAAATTCATCATTAATGTTAAAATCCATTTCAGTTAAAATCATATCTATCAAAAAAAAAATTTAAAGGCTAATTATATTCCAACTTAGAACCTCTTATCTTATTTAATTTATTTTTCGTCTGTTTTTGAGTTCATAGGTACTGGCTCCACTTCCAATTGGATTTGCTGTCTTCATGGTCCACCTAGCCACAATTCCAGTCACGGGCACTGGCATCAACCCGACTAGGAGCTTTGGAGCTGCTGTGATCTACAACCAAGACAAGGCATGGGATGATCAAGTATGTATTTTTATTTCCTCTCTTACCTACCAAATCTTTTACTTTAACCCCATTAATTCTTACTTATGCTTGCTTAATAAAAAAAAATTATATATTTTTTTCTCAGTGGATTTTCTGGGTTGGACCATTCATTGGCGCTGCAATTGCTGCATTCTACTACCAATACATCTTGAGAGCAGGGGCCGTTAAAGCTCTTGAGTCTTTCAGGAGCAGTTCCAACCTATAATTAAGGGGGCGAAATGAAACATCTTCTATGCTCCCAATTAGGTTTAATTTGGTTCCTCGAGGTTTCAAGACCTTGGAATTAAGGTGTACATTGATTGTGACATGTATTAGGTGGTGGAAGATTTCTCAATTTGTATCAACTTTTGTGTGCTGATCGAATTGGGCACTTCGTTTTATTTGTGCCCAAATATTACGTCCTGTTTCCTTTTTTCTTCATTACCTTTTCCATTTATTACCTTTGTATTTATGATAGTGTTGATCAATTTGAGAACAAGTGTTTTGTGTCATTTCATCCTCATCTCCAATTATATAAAATATAAAATTTGAAGCTATTATCATTGTTCCTAAGCTGATATTCCTATTTATCTATAATAACATTTTAATTTTATTTTCTTATTTGATATCTTGATTTATTTCAAAAATTTCAAAATTAGATTTCAAAATTTAAAAATTTTCATTATTCTCTTTATTATATAAATATTCCAATCATAAAGTAAAATTCCATTTCTTATTTTTTAATGTAAACAAATATGTTATGAGCGTTTTTTTTTTTTTTTTTGAAGAAGGTATAAGAGTTATTATTAATAAATAAATATATTAATTATTGTTTAGTTCTTATAATAAATCACAAAACAAGTAGTATATATTCTCTTCATTTTTTTTTTTCAAATTACCACGAGACTAAATTAATCCAATGCAAGAAAACTTAATTATAATATTACTAAATAAAATAAATTAAAAGGTAAAATATATTATTTTGTTCTAACTCAAAGTATTTTATTTATATTTGGATAGCAATGCATGGACATGATAATTAGAAACTGTTTACATCCAGCCTCATTAGATATGGACTTTTAACTGTTATAAGGCCTCTAGAATATGCCAGTGTAAATGTATCTTTTACTCTATGGACTTGTGGCCCAGTCTACTTTATAATAATAGGTTGGGCCTATCAATGTAAACATGTAAGACTACTTTTAGAATTTTCTTGATATTAGAAATTACTATTTTTATAGAACTTTTGGCTAGGCCTTGTATATAAGCAACTGCAGTCATTGTGCAAACCTCTCCGAATTTTTCAGCAACACAGATATGATACTATCTTTTCAAACCTCCTTCTTCTTCTTCTTCTTCTTCTTCATTCTATTTTTTTGGATTGTTGATTTTGCCTAAATACTATTCGAGTTAACAGTACTCTACCTACATTGCTTATATATTAAAATCTAATTAACTCCAGTTAAGTGATTATCATTCGAATGTTTGTGATACTAACAGTACCTGATAACAGACTCATGTTAAATTTACCTTCGAAAAATTCATGGGGGGCTAACAGAAACATATTTGTCTTGTAGTCTATTAAGAAGGTTCAACATCCCAAGTTTAGGTTGTATACTCTAGGGTGTAAATTTGGTTAACTTAATCAAATCAAACTGAATATGCCACTTACTTTCTAAATACTAACAACGTAAAATGATTTTTAATTAAATAGAAATTAGTTGAAACCGAAATGTTTGATTGGATAATCAATTATAATCGAAACCACCAAATATTATTTATATTATTTTATATATTATTATTAAAAATTATATTTCTAATAATATATCATAACCAAGATGATTAATTTTCATATATCATTAATGAAAAATTCATTATAATTACTATATTATTAAAAGTATAATTTATATATAAATAAACATAATTTTGATTAATTCACATATGCCAAAATGGTTGGGCTAGCATGTTAGCCATGGCCTTGGCTTTGCTTCCAGTAATTAATTAGGTCCAGCTCTAAACTCCACCAATTCTTGAACGAAGCTGGCCTCACATACTCTGGTTTGAAATTGCCACAGGACCATGATGCTCTAGCATGATCACAATGGAAGAGCATATGCTCCACAGTTTCCTCTTTCCTTCCCCCTTTTTTTGCACATAGGATCCTGAGTGCAGTTGTTTTTCTAACACTTTGTTTGGGAAAAAAATAGGGTGAGGAAAGAAAAGGTGGGGAAAAGAAATATAAATTCTTTTTCCTATTTTGTTTGGAAATATATAGAATTGGAGAAAAGAATGAATAGGAAAATTCTTATTCCATTGTTTGGAAAATAGTAGAAAATGGAGGGAAATGAAAGTTCTTTTTTTAAATTGAATTTACTATTTTACCTTTCATATTATAATCTTTAAATTGAAATTACTATTTTTCCTTATATTCATTAAATTCACAGCCGAAGATGAAGAAAAATGTGATGGTGGCAAAGGAATGCGAGATTATGCTTGCTGTTGTAGGAGTTTTTCATCTTGATTTTAATTTTGACTCTTAGAAATTGTTATGAGATCTTTTGGGTTTGCTTTATTTAGCAATTTTGTATGTAATTTTCTTGATTATTTGAGTATATGAGTATTCGTCATTTTTTTTATTGCTACTAAGAGCTTTCTGCATTGCAGTGTAATTAGTTTTGTTACATTATTCTTTTATCTTTTTTGTTTTTGATATAGATTTAGTAAATTGAATTCATTCAGTGGAATGAGATGAGATAAAACACAGTAGACATATTATGCAGCATCAAAATGTAAAAGATAAGGGTATTTTAGTCAGTTAAGTGGTAATATTTTTGAAATGGGCGCGTGCTTTTCGCATTACCTTTGTTTGTCAAATGAGTGTTTAATAGATAAAAAATAAAAATTTAAATGTCTAATATATCATAATTAAAGATAAAGTGTTAAAGTAACTTTTCAAAAAAAAAAATAAAAGGATAATTTATGCATTTGGCCGAGAATTTGATAACATTTTAGCTGTATCTGGTGGCAGTGTATTATACCCACAATATGGAAGAAATTTTATTAGTATTATTGCATTAGCACTCCTATAAAAATTTATGCTCATTAATTACTGTTTACTAGAGAATTGCGATAACTTAGTCACACACTTTGTATTTTTTTGACAGTATCATGTAGTTAGTTACTCTCATAGAAATCACAACAAATTAGCTGTTAATGTTAGTAATGAAATAAATTTTTTTATAAATCCCCATTAAAAAGAGTTCACCATCAAAAATGAAAATTAAACCCAAAACCTGTTGATTTCAAGACATCTACCTTTTACGAACTGTGCGTGTGTTTGCACCCATAAATGAAAAATCCGAAGTGACGCTAGTGTCCATAATGTATAGTTAGGTAAGTTGTATCTGTAACTCAAATGCTGCTAGTATTTATTAAACAAGAAGTAGGTGGATAGCCTTTTTAATATTCCAAATGGGTGCATATTGGACTCTGTATTAGCTGTTTCTCCTGTTTCTTGCTTGTATGTATGATTAGAAGTTTGAACTTCTCTACTCATGCAATCTGCAGTCACTAATTCTTGATGTGTTATTGAACCAACTAATAACCCAATCTGCCCTTGAACATGGCTTCTTAAATTGTTTTGTTTCTTGACTTTGCATGAGAGCAAAATGTAGTTATATTTTATTTTGATATTGTCATACACAATTGAGCTATCTATCTAAACAAGATTTGAAAATGGTTCTATAATTTAAAATTTAAGAGTTTAAGGCTAACTAAGGTCCTAAAAGAGCGATAAAAATAAAACTTGAAAAAACATTGGATTTAAGGTTGACTAAGATTTGAGAGTAAGTCTCACTCTGGATATATATATTTTGCATCTAATTTCGCTCTTTCACACATGATGACAATTGCGATCATCAAGTGCGCTAGAAGTGTTCACTCCACACAAATATGTTTATCACGTGTCACTTTTCCTAATAGTTTTAAACGTTTATTTATAGACCTATCTAACTTCATGAATCAGAAATCACCAAAGTAAATTATGAATTTGCACTAGATAAAATAGATTTTAAAATTTGGCTGCATAATTTATTTGAATTTTAATCTAAAATTATTTTGGATACACAATATATATATATATATATATAGTGAATTCCAACTCAAAGGGATAAGATAATAGTATAATCTTCTTGCCTCTTGAGCAAATATAAATGGATACTTCAAACACTTCCCCTAGTCCAACATGTTTGGATAAATAATTGAAATTTAATCTTGTCCATTGGTAAAGCTGGGTTCAGCGTATCTTAAATGGAGGCAAAATCTAACATTCAACAGCAGCCAATGACGCAACGCAAAATGCCATTTGGCTAATTTTATATTTCGCGGTGAAATCCCTCATAGTACATTTTTTAAGTTCTAACGGTCTAACTGCAACAAACACCAAGAAAACTGTAAAATGGCGACACCAATATTCTTGCTTCGTCACCTACAACACACCATCCTCCTTGTCACTATCATAATTACTCCAGTGCATGAATGACATCCCTAATCCAAACCCACCACTGCTCCCGCTTAAACATGCAATCTTTCTTCACTCTCCTCTTTCTTCTCCTCCTTTCCTGCATTACCGCATCTGCGTTCGGATCTATGGGGCCCATCTCCACCGCATTTGGAGATACTGGCTTCTACTGCGCCATTGACGCCAGTGGCAAGCAGGACGTTTTCTGCTGGACAAAGAACACAACTTTACAATTATCATCTACATCAACACCGTCTACTAATTTTGACAGCATTCCTGCTATGGCGGCTCTATCTGCCGGCGAAGGGTTTCTTTCCAGCGTTTTAGCGAATAGGTCACGAGCGCTCTGTTGGAGCTCAATTTACTCTGGTCTGGATCTTGTTCCTTCAATTTATAGGAACACTGCTCATTCCCATATTGCTGCAGGAAAAAATCATGTGTGTGCTATAAGAGGATCTTACTATTCTGATCATGATTCAGATACTGTAGATTGTTGGGATATTGTTGATGGCAATAATAATAGTTTAACTTCTGTGCAAAGCAGCAATTTTTATGACCAGTCTATTTGTAATCTTATTTTAAGTAAGGTTGTTTCTGGTGAAGGTTATAGCTGTGATACAATAAGAGAAGGAGGAGGGGTTTGTTGGGGGCCTAGTTCAGTAAGTTTGGGGGTTTCAAGGGTACGTGAGAATTATAGTGTTTTAGCTTCTTGAAGGCCTTCTCTTTGTGGGATTTTAGAAGGTTCTAATGAGGTTAGATGCTGGGGTAGTAGTAATAATTCATTTTCTAGTCATCCAGTAGGGACTCAGTTTGTGTCTTTGACTGCTGGTACTAACCATTTTTGTGGAATTAGGCAAGATAATCATGGTTTTAAATGTTGAGGAAGCTTTAATTTGTCATCTGTTCAAAAGGGTGATTCTGGGTTTACAGCGATTGCTTCTACTGATTTCACTACGTGTGGAATTAGGGAAAATGATTTAGTTATTGACTGCTGGTTCGCTAATGGGACTTCACACCTGAGTATAATCCTCCATTGGAGTTGTGTAGTCCAGGGCTATGTGGTCCTGGTTCTTGTGGTGAAGGGGAGTTCATTTTCAATGCAATCATTCTAAATGAGCGTGATTTGACAAGCTTGTGTGTTAGGAAGGATTTAAAGATTTGTTCTCCATGTGGATCAAATTGCTCCGAAGGTTTTTTCTTGTCTAGTCCATGTACTGGGAATGCTGATAGAGTGTGCACAGCTTGCTCTCTTTGCCAGAATAGTTCTTGTTGGGATGTTTGCAGGATGCAATCATCTGTGCGGAAACAATGGCACAACTTACGTACATTGGTAATCATAATTGGGTCTTCTGCATTGGGTTTCTTATTGATATTGATCGGTTTATGTGTTCTTCCTCGTTTCATTCTCACTCCCAGAGAAGAAGGATCAAAGAAACAGTTTAAATCTTGCATAGGAAAACTTGAGTTGGAAATTGATGATGCTTCTGATTCGTATCAGCTTCCACCCATGCCTTCTTGTCCTGGTGTGGCTCAAGTATTTCGACTCTCAGAGCTAAAAGATGGGACCAATGGATTCTAGGAGTTCAATGAGCTTGGCAGGGGAAGCTATGGGTTTGTTTGTAAAGCTGTCCTAGCTGATGGAAGGCAAGTTGCAGTCAAGAGGGCTAACGCTGCCACAATAATCCGCACTAGTAGGGATTTTGAAATGGAATTGGAAGTTCTATGCAACATTCAGCATTGCAATATTGTAAACTTGTTGGGCTATTGCTCGGAGATGGGAGAAAGGCTGCTTGTTTATGAGTACATGCTGCATGGCACGCTTCATGACCATCTTCATAGTGGCCTTCTCCTTTGAATTGGGGTGTTAGGTTAAAGATTTCGATGCAGGCTGCAAAGGGGCTAGAGTACCTTCACAAGGAAGCTGAGCCTCCAATTCTCCATCGGAATGTCAAGACTTCAAATATTCTTTTGGATTCTGAGTGGGGAGCACGGATTCCAGATTTTGGTCTTGTCTCTGCAAATGAAAGGGATCTTGGTGGAGACATGAAAACTGATGTTTACAATTTTGGCATTGTACTTCTAGAGATTCTTAGTGGAAGAAAAACATATGATAGAGATTACACATCTCCAAGTATAGTTGACTGGGCAGTTCCTCTGATTAAACAGGGTGAGGCAGCTGTCACAATTGATCGGTATGCTGCTCTTCCAAGAAATTTTGAGCCCTTAAACTTGCTGAAGTAGCAGAATTGGCTGTCAGAGAAAATCCTAATGATCGCCCTACTATGTAGGATTTGGCTATGTGGTTGGAGCAAATTGTGAAAGATGGTTTGACCTCATAATCTTCAAATAATATATTCAGGTATTAGGCAAATCAAATTGCAGAAGGAGGTATGTGACAGCACCTTAAGCGAGTTATGCTGTCATGCAACTGTACATTTGTTTTAAGCTCCTGGTAAATGATGTTGCTTCAAATGCCGAAACCCCATTGCTTCCACTCTCCAAACTCCAAAAGAAAGAAAAAAGAATTATTTGACCTCTGAACTTGCATCTGTTTAAGCCTCAGAAATGTGTCCGAGCTTTATGCCATTCTATATTTGTTCTATTTTTCTTGCAAGTTGATAAATAAAATTTCCCTTCTGGTTTTTTTGGGCAAATTCCATCTAAAAACACATAACTAGATAGGATAATGTGTAGAAAAAAAATCTCATTGGTATTATTATTTTTTGTATTTTGTGATTATTGAACAAAATGTCCGCAAAACAATGCTGTGGTCTGTTTTCTGACTGGAAAATGCCCAAACATGATGCAATAGACTCTTTTATTTACAAAATGCTTTGGCATTATTATTCGCACTAACTTTTGTAACCCTTACCACCCCAGTATCATTCAATATAGATTCACGTGGGAATCGTTCAATAGAAATTGTTTTAGAAATACATCTCAAGAACTTTTCAGAAAACCTGTTTCGTCTCCTTCTCTCTCTCTCTCTCTCTCATATTCATATATTTTGTATGTTTGATGAAGATTCAAAAACTGATCTTATTCATGAAAACAACATAAACACCTTTCTTCCTTTTCAGTCAGCAATGTGGCTCAGAATTAGATTATGTTGCTGCTGGTTCATCTACACAATGAAATTGGAGCAGAAACATAGGTTTCTCGTACTAGGTCTTTTAGGCCAATTGTCTGTCTGGTTGTATTAATGGTGAGTTAGGTGTGTGTCTCTGATGAGTGTATATGTGTTGTAGTTCCATGCTAACTCTGCTATGTGAATTTCGATAATTTTTTGAAGGCTGCTCCATCAAATTATAGTCTTAAATAAAACAGCACAACACCTCCCTCCTCTTCTCGCTTTAAATAGCATTAGCAGATATTATCGAAGTGTATGGAGTCATAACAATAATTTGGCATCTTCGGATTCATGTTGAGATTTTTCTAGCAATACCATTGAAAAATCTTGCAAATTATCAACAATGAGGAGGTCCATAATTGCATCCCTTTTAATCATTTTTTTCTTGGATGATCTATAACCATTGATTTGAATTGGCCCATCATAATTTCCTTTTGCCTTTTTTCATTGTCTAAGACATAGGATTGCATTAGTATTCGAAGTAACTTCATATTGATATGACATAATTGTAATGCTCATTCTCTCGGAGGATCTAAGCCTGTTTCCTGAATCACAGTGAAGGGATGCTTTGGTTTTTCTGCAGCAAGATTTCAATGATTATGTTGATGTGTGCAGAGTTATAAATTGTAACAACTGAACCCAAACAAGAAAAAGGAGAGAAAAGGAAGCCTTATGATTATGATGGACATGAAGAACATTACAAGAGCGTATGAAGAAAGCAACAAATGCTAGATTGGCTGAAGAGATAGGAGCACTATAGTGGAGCCCTGCTGCATAAGTAGAAGAAAGAGAAAACAGAGTCAAAGCAGAGAGGATGTAAACCAATGCCTGTTAAAACACGCAGATGATGTCAACTATTCTGATGAGAGCTCAAGTTCAGATACAAAGAAAAGGACTACCACACAGCCACACTAGAGGCTCCCTCCAATTTTGTTGTCAACTCAAACTGAACTTCGAGCTCAAAACTAGCTGTTAAGAATACAATACATTTCAAAAAAAAAAAAAAAAAAAGAGGGAGAGAAATCCAAAGTGAAAATGTCCATCATAAACACCTTTTGAATCTTGTTTAGCATTATTGAAAAATGAAGTATGGAAACATGGCAGCTTTTTCCCTCAACTTGACCTTCAATTATTGAAGAACCATTCTGCTCTTGTCTGATATTTCGTCCCATTTGGAGAAAATTCAACCTTCCTTTTCTCTATAACACCCTACATCGTCTAGTGGTGTGGTGTTGGCGTATGCATGAATGAAGATGTTGTTTGTCTGTCATTATCTCCACGGAAGTATAAGTAAAGATCAAGAAAATTAATAGGTTGTTCCTTGTAGTTTCGTCAACCCAGTTAAGCTTCAGTCTCAAATGAGTAGACATCAGTTATATGGATTCATTTTCATTATTCTATCTAATTTTAATTAAGCAATATTATTTGTGAGATGTAGAGCCATATTATAACTTCACTCCATATTATCCTAAGTTTACCCCCTCCAATTCTGATCTCCATCTTTTAACCTCAGAAATATTTGCTAGTATACAATACACATGACTAAATCATTCACTCTCTTTGTTTCATAAAAATAATATATATATATATATATATATTCTAAATTATAGTTTACTTTCTTTTGTAGAGTATAATTAACTTCTTAATTTTTAAATATTTTTCTATTTAATGTGTCTTATTACCAATAAATATGAACTATCATTATTTAATTATAGATAAAATAATGTGAAATATCTATTTAATATATGGGTATATTAAAAATTGTATGTGAAATTAATTGTTTTAACTATTTAATCAGATTTTCTTAATTTGTATGAAAATATAAATAAATCTATGCTTATGAGACGAAAAATAATATATTTTCTATCATCTTATTTTCTTTTATAAGTGTTACTTTGATCTTGTTACAGATACGTTGATTGCAAATTCCATACGTTTTTTACTAGCAAGTTAGGTGTTAGCAATTGGCCGCTGATTCATAGTTGAAGCCTAAATATCAATTTTTACCATGTATGAAGTTTAATGGGTCAAAATAATATTGTGAGTTGAAATAGTATTATGGGTTATTACATAGTAAGTGTTTTGATTCAGCTGACTAACAATTAAAGGCTAAACATCAACTTTTTTGTTCTTAATTTTAATTCATAAAGTTTAATTAGTCAAAATAACATTGTGTACTACACGTTATAAGGGTTATGAAGCCCCTTTTGTAGCTCCACTGTAATACAATGAAACTCAGAGACCCCACTCTTAAAACGACG
The DNA here is from genome assembly GCA_949677035.1 of Omphalea diandra. Lineage (NCBI taxonomy): Eukaryota > Viridiplantae > Streptophyta > Magnoliopsida > Malpighiales > Euphorbiaceae > Omphalea > Omphalea diandra. The sequence continues at coordinate 1,096 of CATIWR010308604.1, read as the reverse complement.
CATTTCACCATCTCCGTATTCATGCACATGCAGTCTAAACATCAACTTTAGTTTTCGATATTTTTTAGTAAAATTTGAAATGATTAGCACTATATAAACACTTCAATTTAATGATAATTATGTGGAAGTTCGACCAGAAATTATTATGCGATGAAATAGTTAAGATGTCAGAAGACAAAACGCTAGAGATCATGGCATTAAAAAGGTGCAGATGGTGAAAAAGAATTCCCTAGTAGTTATTTGGGTTGGTCCACATGACATGATAGAAGTTTTAACTCAAGAAAAATCATATGGAGAATCCAAATTCATACAAACACTTGAAGACAAAGCAGTTTCAGAAGAGGATGCTTTATGATCCTGAAAAGGGAAAAAAGACTTCAAGAAAAACCATGCCAACCTCATGTAAATGTCTCTCTATCTCCCCTAAAGCTTCTTTATTGCTGTTTTTAAGGTCACACACTCAATCCTATAATCTTCAATAAGTTAAGAGACAAAAGAAAATAACCTAGGGAAAGAAAAAAAAAAAAAGAAAAAAAAGAAACTGTCAGGTATAATGTGATTCCTTTAGCTGTGTCTGCCGGATAAGTACCGAAAATTGACAACTCAAAAGCTAGTTACGGTGGAAACAGTCACTTATGGAAAGCTGAACTGATTTTAGTCATGGTAAGGTCCTATTTATATCCTTTCCATTTCCTCATTATCAAATACCCTTAATTTGCAACTTGAGCCTTGTTACTTCCAGACTTCAGGCAATTTCATGTCATCAGTACCACTGGCAAATTGAGACCACTTGGTGGCCAGCAACATCATTATCCTTCCTGGTTTGAACTTTGAGTGCTACATTATGTATAAGGCATAATAGCATATGCATTTATCATTGCTTTTTTCTCATCTTTCTTTCTTTTTTTTTGATGCAGTAAACATTAAACAAAATTTCTGGGTTAGACATGTACTTATTGTGTGCCTGGCTCCCTGTATGCCATCTGCAAAGCTCATCAGAAAGCTTGGTGGCCTCAGCGGATGGCGTGCGAGGAGCCATGCATGCTGCAAGTCGTTTAATAAGGGAAGGAAATTTTTCTAAGCCTTTCATTTAGCC
>CATIWR010308573.1:0-13412 GCA_949677035.1 Omphalea diandra | reverse complement strand
ATATATACACTAATATATATATATATATATATATATATATATATATATATATATATATATATATATATATATATATATATATATATATCCAAGAAGTCACAATCTAGAACGAAAAAAAAAACTCACTAAAAACATATAATTTTCGTTATTCTGTGGATTTTAATAAACTCATAGATTTTAATGTCTCAATCCAAATGAGGCCTAAATGTATTTCTCTTTCAAATTCATGAATCATCCAAAAAAAATTGTATGTTTGATGTCTTATTCAAATATCATCTAGTATACAAAAATGTGCATTTTCAAACCCTGTGCAGCAATAATTTATTTTCTCGTAGCAAATTGCTTTTGGGATAAAACTCTCCATCCAATGTCCTGCCGGCATAACCCTCCTCGTCAGTTGATTTTCTCAACTGCCTGATACACTCTTTCCCTTGCCTCTTGAAGATCTGTTCTCTTAGCAGTAACCCCAAGGACACGGCCCCCAGTAGCAATAAAATTGCCATCTGCATCCTGAGCTGTGCCAGCATGACCGTTGGACCAGCATTTTCAGCTTCTTCAACGTTTCCAATCATCGTCCCCTTCTCGTATGACCCAGGGTAACCTTTACTCGCCATTACCACCACCATTGCAGATCCTGGTGACCAGTTTAGAGATGCTCCAGTCAGTTCTCCTCTACAAGCTGCAAGCAGAACTTGTGCCAGATCAGATTCCAACCAAACCATTAGCACCAGTACATCAGATAAACCAGCATAAATTTTATGTCGTGACCACCGAAATATATATTTTTTTTTAAATTTAAGAAATCATCACCACAACTATAATATACAACCAGTTTATTATAACATAAAGATGTTCTAATGTACAAGCATATAAGAAAATTATAAGTTAGTTCTCCACCTTATCATGCCCAATACATAATAACAGCTGCAACTAGTCTCATATAAATGTGGTCAACATTTGGAGGGTCAACACAGAAGCCACATCAAAACCAAGTTCAACATTTTATTTATAGTTAATCACAAGTTTAAACATATCATTATCATGACCTAAATAACAGCAAATTCTAGCCTAGAATTTTCCTAGATAATATTTGGGTTAATTAAGCATGCAACAAAGACAAAATCATATGCATACGATGTCAGAAGCACAGCAGTGGATAGAAACATGACACTACAGCGCATGCAACAAATTAGAGTTAAAGAAGAAGAAAACCATGAAGATGGCAACCAATAAAAAAAGAAAATAATTTTGGAGAGAATAAACTAAAGAATTAGGAAGATGAAGACAAGCCCCATGGTTTTCCTCTTCATTATTTCTTCTCTTATACAATGAAGAAGCAGAGTTGTTTATTCAAACAGCTTCTACCACTAATAAATTTATATTAGATGACTAGACTTCTTCACTAACAAACAAACAATAGCACCAAATACCAATAAGGAACTGCCTTTTTATGATATTAAATTTCATGGTAAACTCACGAAAGCTGCATAGCATTTCTCAAATTCAATTACTCGATAAATCTTGCACCTATATAACTCACTGAAGGTAACAGGTTGGTTCATACATCGTACATGAAATGCATATTAGGGGTTAGTAACTAACCTGGCATTCTGGATCTCCAAAGCGCACATCGTATTCAATCAGTTTGGTTAAGCTACAATTTTTCTCAACCATCAATCCAGCATATAAAACTCCAACAAACTTGCAGCCTTCTGCTGTCATTCCTTTCACTGTTGAGAGAATTATAGTTTCCATAACTACTGATTGAAGTTCTTTTGTTAATACTGACGCTGGAGAATATGCCCCCACCCCGCCAGTATTGGGCCCTGTATCACCATCTCCAACACGTTTATGGTCCTGAGCAGACTCTAAAAGTATAGCAGTCTCTCCATCCACAAGTGCAAAGAAAGATACTTCTTCTCAGCAACCTGCAGAGCCAAACACACCTCTCACAAGCATTAAGTCCACAGTGATATGCCTACTCCAGTGTCATAGCAACAATAACACCTTTTCCAGCAGCTAATCCATCTGCTTTGATAACTATAGGAACCCCTTGGTCTTGAATATATTGCTTTGCAGCAGATGGATCAGAAAATGTTTGGTACTGAAAAAAGAAAAAAATAAATAAAGCATCAGAAAAAAGGTTTCTAGTACAAAGAGCATGAAAATTTCATTTTACCAATGAATAGGTAAAAATGCAGCAATATCTAAATCTTATTTTCTTGGTTTGTTTCAGCGCAAGCAATGAACTTTGTTGGCTTGCACCATCTTGTAATCAATACTAGAAACAAAAAAACAAACAAACCTTTTGCGGTAGGATTTCATATTAGTCACACAAGCTTTTCATAAAGTTCTTTGAACCTTCCAAAGCTGCAGCTTCTGCAGATGGTCCGAAAGTACGGATTCCAGCCTTTACTAGATCATTTGCAAGGCCAGTAACTAGAGGTGCTTCTGGCCCAACAACAACCAATCCTACATCCCCTTTGTGGCAGAAGGAGACAACAGCTGAGCTATCGGAGATGTCAAGGTCCGGAATACAAGCAGCATTTCCAGAGTTGCAAATCCCTGCATTGCCAGGTGCACCGAAGGCAACAGCACAAGAAGGCGATCGTTGCAAGGCATATAACCAACACAACCACTCTCTCTTCTGCCACATTAGTATACAAACAAACGTTGAACAAGATGACAAACACTGGATAAATTAAACAATTTAAGAAGAAGAAGAGATGGAAAAAGAAAAAAAAACAGTCTATTTACTGATGGAAAAGAGATGGTATAGTTCTTGTCTAAGTCGAGACAATCAATAAGCTGCAAACCAATCAAGTCGAGTATTACCACCTTAACAATGTTAAACTCGAACTAGCTTTAGCTACTCACTTTCGAGCCCGAGTTCGATTAAGTTCATAAACACTAAACTACAATCTCAAGTCAATTGTTATATAACTCACAAACAAAAATTGTAAAATTCAAAGACTTGATAACGCATTTTCTACAACATCGATCAAAATTAAACCAAAAAGAAAAAGAACACAAATCAATCATAACTAGAATTACGGAGTCTATAAACAATACGGCCTCTAGAAGAATCATAACGCAGACTTCAACTCTGACTCTATCACTGGTAATATCCGTACAAACTTCTTTGTTATCCTACCCGAGATGTACCCTAATATCAAATTCTCGTTGTCTAGCTGTACCCGAAACATAGGGGCAGCGACTCGGTGACCAGCCTTCATGGGTCAATTTCTGCTCCCCACTCGGGTTCGCTTTTGACTTGACCGAAGGATTGAATCTTTGAGCTGGAATCGCGAGGTTGAGACTCAACGACGTCGTTTTGAAGGAGCCCCGGATTATTAAGAGTGGTCTTGGGGTGAGATTGGTGGTGGGTTTTCAGAAAGAGAAGGCGGCGGCGAGGACGAGAACTTGGGCGGCGGATGTAGATGTCATATTTTATTGTTTTTAGGGGCAAAATTGGAAATAAAAAAAGATAGAGGAGGAAGAGAAAAAAAAAAGACAGGATGTTTGCGTGGTAGGCAGAGAAAAGGAAGGCGGTGATAAGAGTTTTTTTAAAAAAAACAAAAGAAAGGCCCAAAATAAATTATTTTTTATTTGGATTTTTTTGGGAAAAAAGAAAATGTTTTGTCTAAAACAAAGAGAATGATATTTTTTTCTTCAAATTATTTTAACTTTTTGTTTCACAAAAAATATTTTCCACAATTTCTTTTATTTGAAGCATTTAAAAAAATTATTTAATGAAAAATATTTTTTTAGTTAAAAATAAAATTAAGTAATTTTTTAGATTTTGACAAATTCATTCAAATGAAAAATAAATTATATATATAATTGTTATTAGTTATTTTTGACTATTAATAACATCATCGGTCATCATCGATCGATGGCAGTCACCGACAATAGATAAAACCTATAAAAAAATTTATTTAAATATTTTTTTATTATATTAAATAAAAAATAGTATAAATATAAAATATTTATCAGTTAAATTTTGTTATAATCTTTTAAATCAAAAGAAAATTAAGATTTTTTATAGTGTGCTTCAAATATCATAAAATATATTATTTATAAAATATTTTTCTTTGGCAAGTTATTTTATATGAAATAAACGGTGGGTAAACTTTTTATTTTTTGAGAAAGTATAGATTTTTATTTCATATCATTAGAATTTTGGATAAGTTAGAGCATTGTCCCTTGAATGGAAATATATATTCTTAATATAAAATAATAGAAATAAAAAACGTAATAATCTCTCTATATTTGTTAATATCATATGAACATTCCCTTGATTTTCTATTTGCAATTTTTTATTTTGTTTTAATTTTTTTTTTTTGTTGAATGATATAATAAGGCAAATTTGTTAGCAATTTTTAGTTTTACTTCTCCTCTAGAGATCAAATTAAATATGCACATCTGATAGGAGTGTGTTTAGTGTAAATTTTAAATTTTCATAAATTTTATTATAAATTCACATTTATTATATATAGTATGTAAAAAATTATTTAAATATTTAATTTAATTATATAAAATTAGCTATATTTCAATAAAATTTATAAATAACAAATAACAAATAATAAATCACTAGACTTTGCCCCAATGGGTAAGACTTTTTTAGCTTTAGTTCAGAGATTTAAATTCTAATAAATTTCTATTTGCAATATTTTATTTTTTTTTAATTTATTTACTTTGGAGATGAGTCAAATCTTATGTCTGAGTGATATACAGCTAAAACTTAAGGAAAATGTATTAGCAATTTTAGTTTTACTTCTTCTCTAGATATCAAATTAAACATGAAAAATTAATTATTTATTTCATGATGACCACATCTAATAAGAGTAAATTAATATATTAGAGTAAATTAAAATAAAAGTGTATTTAGTGTAAATAAAATTTTAAATTTTGTAAAATTTATTTATAAATTCACATTTATTACATGGGAATCAGGGAACTTTCTGATTATTTGATCTAAACTATTTAAATCCCCATAAGTTTCTGTCCAATTGGGACTAAACATGATTCTGTTAACGAACCATAAGTGAACAGTACTAACCAAATCTAACCTCAACGCTAAGCCTACAGATACCCTCTTGCAGAGTTCCCCTCTTCTCATCCTCCTCATTAAATCCTCTCCTAAAATCTCTGGTATTTCTTTTTTCCCTCACCCCGTTAATTACATTATTAGTTCATTTTTTGTCGTTCTTTTTAAGTTGTCCCATGTTGTTAATGACCCGTTGGTGATGCAAGCTAATCTCCTTCATTAATATGCAGGTTATTGTTGCTATCTCTGCATTCTTCTTCTATTTGCTATGTTAATTATTCCTATTTAGTATAAGTTCATGCATTTCATTCCCATGTAAACTGTTTTTTGATAGTATGTACGTGTATGGACATAACTATCTAGCTTTTATTTTGTTTTTTTACTATTGCTATGGCATGCAAATATGTTTTGAAGAGAATTGTCGTTCCATGCTATTTAGTCTTCATTTTTTATTAAAGGAAAAATATCCAAGCAAACCTGGCATCATTTCCATGACTAGATTATGCCACTCTCCCTACCTGATGGAAATGATTGGTTTAACAAGAAAAGAAAAACATGTATATTTAAATAACCATATAAATAACTGGACTTAACGAATGATGCAGCCTTAAAAAATGATATTTTCATTAATCCATCATAGGCAATGAAAATGAACAGAGAGGTAACTACAACTGGACAGGAAATGAAAAGTTTTGGATGAAGAAAAATATTTATTGTATTTAAAATACACTTTGCATGAAAATGATCGATGGACAAGTTGTGTAGAACAGACTAAATTTCAAACATTAGTGTGGAATAAGGTTTTTTTTTTTTTTTTAATGGAAATGTTTGATGATGCAAAATGGCATGACGAACAATAGAGAAAAGTTACGGTTGAATGAGTAACTTAGCTTTTCCAGTCAGCCTTGGATAGGCAAGCAATATTTCCCCCTTTTTTTTTTTTTTTAAAGAATCAATTTTTCAACATATGATCTGCAGAGAGGAATAGTCAACTCAATTTAGACTATAAGGAACCCTGATTCTGTTTTGATTATTTTGCATGAAAACAAACAAAAATTAAAATAAAGCGTTAACCTAAGAAACTTATCATTTTTTTCCTAGATATAGTTGCTTTAGCAAGCCCCTCCCCTCGCCCCGAAGATCTTTCCCAATCTTCCTCACACCTGACCTGCAACAATGGGAATAGATTGCTATAATAGAATCATTGACAAATTGCCTCTATTCCATGATATGATCCATTAATGATTTAAATGTTAGAATAAATTAATTATCTCTTATGGTTGGTAAATGCCATTTTTTAGGTGTTTTTAAATTATTTTTTAGTGATTGTTCTTTCATGTTAGTTATGTGCTAAAGAATTGTAAACTGGGGCTAATTATGATGATTAAAAGACTTGGGTAGCATTAAAATATAGACAATAATATAAGGATTTGATTGCATAAATTATCATATATATATAAATGTACATTAAAATATATGTAAAAATACAGGGATTGTTTCATGGTTAGTTTGTTTAGGTTAGCTATATATTAAAGAAATGCATGCTGTGATTACTTATAACAATTAACAGACCCAAGAGTAGCGTACGGAATTAAACACTGATATAATATAATTTTTTTTGTATAAGGGAGATTAGGGGTTCAATTTTGAAAAATGATTCATAAGAGAATGCAAGCAGAAAACTTAAATGATACACACACATATATATATGTAGATAATTAAGCCTAAAATCACTTAAAAATATATGGATTGTTTTATGATTGTGTTTTCTAAATTCTAAGTTAGCTAGGTATCAAAGAATTATATAGTGTGATTAATTATACTAATTAAAGAATTGAGTGGCATTAAAATATGGACAGATTAATAAAATGATTGGATTATATACATGGACTATTTCATGAATAGGTCTTATAGGTTAGCTGTGTATTAAAGAGTGTGTATGACACCGACATGAAAGCAGAAGAAAACAGAGAATGGGGCTAGTGTGAGTAAGGGATAAGTCATACCCAATTGAAGACTGATGAAGAGCACCTGATCAATACTTGAATTCCATTCCTTTTACGTGTAATTGCCCTGCAAGATTGCCGGATTCATAGAATGTGAAAAAGAACATGTAATCGGGAGGCTTCACATTATTCTTAATTGCCAAGAATAAATACCACAAAAGTTGGAGCTCCTTACGAAACTTATCAATGTCCTCAAAGTGAATCAGATGGGTTTCTTCAGTGCAACTTTTTTCCCATCTAGAACTCATTCACACACTACTGTCTATCCCTACAGGCATAATCAGCCAAAAATAAAAATAAATGAACTTGAAATAAGAATTGAGGAGTTACCTCTAGCAATTGGAGAGAGGAGAAAGTAAGTAGGGAGATGAAAATGTATGGAGTCGCTGCTACAACATCCTCTTATGCATGTGTTTGGCTCCACAATCTCTACCTCGGTCTCTCTCTCATACACTCTTTAACCCGTGTGTAAAAAGTTATTTAGGGAGAAAACAAAATAAAAGTAAAAATTTATTTTCTCTCTTTATATTTGAATAGAAGAAATTTTATTTTTTCTCCTTCAATTAAATTCATCATAAATAATAAAATTTTCACTTAATAATCATATTTTCTTGCTATTTTGAATAGAAAATAAAGAGAAAAAATAAAAATTATTTTATTTTTTATTAATAAATATTATTTTTCTTATTTTTATTCTCAAATAATAAAAAATAGAATTTTTTCTTATTTTCTACCCATATTTTTATTTTTTTCCTTACTCATTTTAAATAAACTCCACAATCAGGGACTACTTGAAGATTTTTAACACAAAGGATTAGATTTTTGTTTTTTTTTTTTTAAGTAAAAAAGAAGGGATGACTGTAGGCAGATAAAAAAATAATAATTTTAAACATGTGGCCGCCACTTCATGATATGGGTCCCGTTTCGGATGCCTAATTTTGATCATGGGGTAATTTTTGGTATAATTTTTTTTATTAATTTTGGATGATATTTATTATTTTATAATATTTAAATGGTATTAAAAAATAAAAAGAGTGAAATTTCTTTTTTTAATTGGCATATTATGATTATAATCTAATTTATTAGTATTAATTTTTATCATATTAAATAAATCTATTTATAAAATCTTTTAAATAACATCTCAATTTTTTTAAGAAATTTGCACTTGTTCAATAAATTACTCACAATTTGTTTAAGAAATTTGCATTTGTTCAATAAATTACTTTCTCTATATAGAGAAGTTAAATAATTAAGGATAAGTGCAAATTTATTTCAAGCTTATACTTCAACAAAATCAACCATATATATTTAAAATTCTACTTCTTAGAATTTTTTTTTTTTGAGATCAGAAAATTAAATTTTCTTCATTAATTTTATTAAAAACAAATAATATCTATATATCTAGTTGCTTGAAAAGAGAAAATTATTATAATTTTCAGAAATTTATTTAAACTTAAATGTTGATTTTTATTAAAATTTCAAATAAATTCTATCTTTTTTATGGCTACTAAAATAATGTACTGTAAATCAACCATTAATATTTAGAAATATAAGATAATTTAAGTTACTCAAGATTGACTTAAGCTCAATTAAAACTCATTTCAACTCACTCATCAACTAAACAAATCAATCTCAAACATAAATTTAAATTCAATATATTCTCATAAATAATCTCAAATATTTTTAAGTTTAGCTAAAAAACTTTTGAACAACTCAAAATGGATATTTAATATAATTATTTTAAAATATTATTTAAAATAATAATTTATTTGATATTTATAAAAATAATTATGTAATAAATATTTTATTAAGTGAGAATAAAAATAAAAATTAATACATATTACAAGATAAAAATTTAATTATAGCATAAAACTAATGCCAAAATTACACAATTTTTTTTATTATTTAAGCTCATGAATAGATTCAAATTTGGTCAAGAAATTAAAAAATTAAATTTGAACAATAAATTTAAATTTGATCTTAAACTTAATTTAAGTTTAAACTCAAAATAAATGAAACTTGATATTAGATTATTAATTTACTGATTGATTAGTCAAAAGTCAAATCATTCAATTTAAATAGAATATTTATGATAATTAAATGATCAAATTGTATAAATTTCAAAAATTATGGTCACAATAAAAAACTCAGAGACTAGTGTAATTTACCCTCATATATAATAATGCATAACTTAAGCCGATAAAACCATCAGAAAATTTCAACAAATTTATAAAACCTACAGATCATCACTAATTTTATGGCTCAACAATTGCAACATCCAATCTTTTCGCGCTTTCAGTTGGCTATTCCATTTTTGCAAACAAGATTATTTCATGCAACAAAATAACATAAACTCGGTTTGAGCTTTTAACATGGCAATGGCCAGCTGCAACTGAACCCCTCCCCCCCCCCCCCACCTAAAACCATCCTTAGTGATGATACCACAAAAGCTCCCTCTAGCCATTCCACCGAGTCCGAATCAGACCCATATGAGCGCCTCCGCATCGTGCCCAACCTAGATGGCTCTATCACTCGCTTGGTAGACGTTCCTATTATAGACGCAAACCCAGAGGCAACCCACGGCGAAGCTGTAGTATGCAAGGACTTGGCTCTGAATGCAGAAAAGAAAACGTAGGTTCGCATATATAGACCCACCAGGTTACCCTCCAATGATAAAACTATAGTTCGCCTTCCTATCATTATCTACTAACACGGCGGTGGCTTTATTATGTACACGGCCTCGACCAAGAAAACCCACCATATCTGCTCCGAATTCAGCAGCGAAATCCCTGCCATTGTCGTTTCGCTAGACTACCGACTTGCACCGGAGAACAGGCTTCCAGCGCAATACCAAGATGCAATGGAGGCGATTCTTTGGGTGAAGCAACAGGTTTTGGACCAAAATGGAGAGCAATGAATCAAAAAATTTGGAGATTTCTCCCGGTGCTACTTGTGCGGCGGCGGTAGCGGTGGAAATATAGCGTTTCATGCAGCTTTAAGAGCTATAGATTTTGATTTAAATCCATTGAAGATTTCTGGGTTGGTGTTGAACCAACCTATGTTTGGAGGGAGCGAGAGGAAGAAATCAGAGCTGGAGTTAACTGATGATTCGGCGTTGCCGTTACCAGTTCTGGATCTGTTGTGGGACCTATCTTTGCCTGCCGAGACTGATCGTAACCATCCATTTTGTAATCCTATTGTAGATGGTCCCCACAAGGGGAAGATCAGGTCGTTAGGGAGGTGTTTGGTGAATGGATTCTGTGGGGATTGCATGTGTGAGAGGATGCAGGAATTTGTGGATATGTTAGTGACGTCAGGTGTCAAGGTGGAAGCGCGGTTCCATGATTCTGGCGTCCACAACTTTGATTTGTATGATTCCCAATGGTCTCGTATCCTTTTAAACACTATCAAAGAATTTATCGTTTAAGTTCAATACTTTCTAGGATTTTTTAAAAAAAGCACCAAAAAAAAAATTTTCTTATGGTGGAAAGAAAATAAAAGAGTACAATATCAAAGTTGATTCATACTCATTTATTTACTTATATTCATTTTTAAAAATAGATATTAGTAATAAAATAAATTATAAATTATCATTTTTTATAATATCATTAAATAATGTGATTTAATCCAATAATGAATAATATCAATGAGTCAATTATATTTTTAATACATATTAAATAGGTGTTTTATTTTCATTTTTGAGATTTTTTTTACTTTTAAATTTGTAAACTGTACAAAACAACATGTGTTTAATTATATGACTGTTCGTTTCAGAATAGAGTTGTTACATGCCCTCTAAGATTGAATTTTGCCATTTTTGTTCCTCCTTTCTTGTTTTTAAGAAAAACAACGATGCTGCTTTCAGCTCCTTTCCCATGAAAATGGTTCTTTAATTTATCTATTTTTGAAAATGATCCATAACTAATTTAAATTCTTTCAAATAAATCTATAAATTGATGATTCAGGGTAAATTCATAATTATAAAAAAAATTAATTTTATCTCTACTATTAATGGTTACACTGTCAAAATACCCTTACTGATATAATTAATTACCAAAACTATCAAAAATGTTTTTGCATAATAATCCATAATTTTATAAATCTTTTATATTAACTCTTTTAATATGTCAATAATATTTAATTAAACTAATGAAATTTTAATAAATAATTTATTATTATTTAACATCAACACTTCTCAAAATAAATCTATTAATAGAACTATAAATACATAAGTTGTTGCTTATATAACGGCTACATAAATTATTTAAATTACTTATATAAATATTATCATTACTCTTCATCCTCTATTTTATAAAAATCAGATTATAACAAATAATTAAGTTGAAAAGAAATTTAGGATGTTACAAATAGTGGGATCGTCGACCTATTTTCACTACTTTCCATAGGTCAAATATCCTTAAGAAAGCCTTCACCTTGACTGCCTAGAGAGGATGGTTCTCTCCATTAAAAATTGGAGGTATTAGATTCGAGAAACTTTTTGAACCCATTGGTAAAACTCAAGTATTTTGGATTTAGTTTAAAAGACTATTTATCTTACGGGTTGTTTGGTTACAAGAATTTAACATTATTATTCGGAATCACTTTCCTAAAAAAGTAAATTTATGGGTAAGTGATTTCGAAAATATAAGATTTTTATGTTTGATTGAATATAAAAATTTTTGAGAAATTCAAAATTAATATTTTTAATTTATATATAGAATAATTCAAAAAATTTAACTTAAATTATTATCATACCCTTAATGTAATTACATGTTTTTATTTAATTAATAATCAATACAAAAAATCTTATACAATAAAAGTTTCATAATGATCAATTCACGAAACCTAATTATAATATATAATATTATAGTATAATTAAAATTAATACAAAATATAATAATAATAATAATAATAATAATAATAATATAAAATATTATAATATAATATATTATATGTAGTTAATAAATATTATTTAACGATACTAAATAATTATTCTCTTATCTTAAAAATAGCTTAATAACTATAATATTTTAATAATTCAAAGTATATAATTTATGAAGATAAAATTTTAAGAAAATATAAAAGTAATTTAATTACTAAATAAATTAATAAGAGCTTATAATTTTTATAGTTTAATAATTGCTTTAATTAAAATTAAATGATAATCTATATGTTTGATTTTGATTAGAATTATCTTAATCAAATATATAAGGTTTAGTTTAGTAAGTAAAAAAAAAATATAAGGTTATATATATTTATATATTATATTAATTAAGGGTATATTTGTTAATATATAATTATATAATTTTGAATAATCATGAAAAAATGACTTTTTCATTTGTTGACAAGGAAAAATACTTTTTCACATGTATAAGAAAGAAAGAATAGAGCTCACGTGTTTAATAATGTAATTTTCTAAAAATAACAACTTTTCTAAAATAAACAAAATACCAAAATTCAACATTTCGAAACTATTTTCCCTTTTTCCAACCAAACCAAACGCCCCCTACAAATTTTCTCTTGTAATCTTACACGGCTCTTAAAAATCAATAGGCCCTGGATTCCATGTTAAACTATTAGCTTGAAAAATAAAAAACAGGTAGATAATTCACAAACAGTACATGTATGGCCATAAACTGACCCTGTAAATCTGCAGTATTTAATACTTTCAAATTCAAAAAAAATAAATCCTAACACCTTGCCTTATCTAACTAACTTAGACTTAGAAAAGTTAGTTACTATTTGCATAATGCTATATTAAAAGAAAAGGAAAGTATAAAAAAAATACCTCGCAGTTTGGACATTTAGGCGCTGTTTGGATGTGGGGTTTGGATTGGTTTGAAAGGGTTATTAATGGAATGGAATGGATTGGTTTGGTTTGGAAAGAAAGTGTTAAATTATATTTATGTTTGGGATGATAGGAATGAAATGGATTGGTTTGAAAGTAATATTGTTTATTTGCATTGGATTGGAATGGAAGGTTAACTTAAAAAATGACAAAAATACCCTTATATATATAAATATAATTTTCTTTTATTTTTTCATTTATCAAATATTTAATATTAAAATAGGAATTTATTATTATTATTCAAAAATTATATTTTATTTTTATTAACATAAAAATGTGAACAATTAATTTTTTATATTAGATCAAAATAATTTAATTTAAATTATTAAAAATATTTAAAATTTATTTTTAAAAATTAAAAAATATTTTTTTTTAATTTTTAATTCTATATAAACTTAATTTAATTACTCATTTTTATTATGTATAATTATTTACTTAAATAAATTATAAAAAATTGATTAAGCATTTAAATGAAAATAAAATTTTAAAGTCTACATTTTAAAATTTT
>CATIWR010308572.1:0-18053 GCA_949677035.1 Omphalea diandra | reverse complement strand
AAACTTATTGTTTGGAGAATGAAGTTTTTCAAAATGAGTCTTTTGAAACTTATTGTTTGGACCATGCTTAATGAGTATTCATTATCGAATTACTTTTGGGCTGAAGCTATTAATACTTCGTGTTATATTGCAAATAGAGTTTTTAAAAGACTCATTCTCAATCAAACATCTTATGAGCTATGGAATGGTAGAAAACCTAAGATATCATGCCTAAGAGTTTTTGGATGTAAGTGTTATATTTTAAATATCAAGGATAATCTTGAAAATTTTGATTCCAAGACCAATGAAGGAATATTCTTAGGTTATTCCACCTCTAGCAAGTCATATAGAGTCTTTAACAAGAGTTTAATGGTAGTTAAATAGTTTATGAATGTTGTCTTTGATGAATCTAGTAAACTTGATCTTGGAAAATGTGTTTTTGTTGATGATCTTATAGGTGACTTTGAAAAGCTAGAATTGGAAGACACTACAAGAAGAGAGAATAAAAACAAGGAAGGAGGTGAATCATCAAAAGTAGATGAGGAGCCACAACATCAACAAAGAGATGAGCCAAGCCAAGATCTACCTAAAGATTGAAGATTTTTCAAATATCACCATAAGGACTTGATCATCGGTGATACCTCCAAAGGTTGTATGACTAGGGAATTCGAAATGAGTATGATGGGAGAACTCAAGTTCTTTCTCGTCTACAAATCAAGCAAACCAAAAAATGGATTTTCATCAACTAAGCCAAATACATAAAGGAGATACTCAAGAAGTTTGGCATGGATGGTTGCAAAGTAGCCAAAAATCCCATGAGTGGTACCATCAAGCTAGACAAAGATGAATCAAGTAAGACAGTAGATGAAAAGAGATACCGAAATATGATTGGATCTATATTTTATCTTATTGCCTCAAGGCCAGATATCATGTTTAGTGTATGTATGTGTATTAGGTTCCAATTATCTCCTAGAGAGTCTCATTTAAATGTTGTTAAGAGAATTTTTAAGTATTTGCATGACACAATTCACTTAAGAATTTTTAAGTATTTGCATGACACAATTCACTTAGGGTTATGGTACAAAAACTTAAAGAAATGATTATAAAAAAATATGACTATGAGTTAAAAATTAATTTAAAAGAAAGTAACATTTAAAACTCTCCAAATAGTAAAGTAATATTTAAAACTCTCCAAACAGTTATTAATCAAAATAATTAAATAGTTAAAATTATTTTCATAAATAAATAATACGATCAAAATTTTAAAATCCTATAATTTAGCTAATAATTTTAATTATGTGTAATAGAAATACCAAAATTGCTCTTTGAAATATTATAATATATTCGAACCAATGATTATGTTTATCCACACTTGAAAATGATTAATTCGAACAGGAATTTGGTATTTTATACGAAATAGTTGTTTTCAATCCTAATAACTCCACAAAATAATTACACCTTTTATTTTAATTATTTAGTACTTCCTTTTCCTTTATTATGTAGGAATTTATTCCTTTGTCCATAACAAGAACAAATTCCCTAAACAATTCAAACACTACTGCAGCATGAGAAAAGGATTAATTTGGCATTATAAAAAGAAGGAGTAGTTTTTCGTAATTAAGCAGTCTCGTACGATTCTCAGCAAAACCCTCGCCTATAAATAGAGTTTGTCCACACTACGGTAATCCTCTTCTTGCTCTTGCGTGCTTTGGCAGCTTCTCCTCTTAGTGGTTCGATCCGAGAGAAGCTCAGCAATCATGTTGGTCTACCAGGATTTGCTTACCGGTACTTTGCGCTTTTAATTTCTTCTTTTATTTGATAATTTAGGGTTCCTGAATTGATTTGATCAGATCATGGTTTCAGATTATTGACTTCGAAATAATGAAGTTTTGTGTTAGGTTTCGGATCCAAAGCTTGTATTTAGTTTTGTCTACACTGAGATCTGTAGCTCTCTGACTTGATTGAGTGCAAATTAGTTTTTGGTTGTTAAGAATTACTGAATATTTAGTTAACATTTTTTTTTGTGTGGTTGGAGACTGATAAAAGCGTGGAGTACCTGTATCCAAGTTATAAAATTTACTGTTGTATTGTTAAGTATTGGATTTGCTTGCGATATTTGCTTTTGCTTGTTTTTCTCTGTTTTTATATGGACATTGTATACTCGTCTATTTTTTCCCTAAATGTACTCTGGATCCTTTTGTTATTCTTGCATCGATTTGGGTTTGCCTTTAATTGATGTGGAGCAACATGCCAGCGGCATGTAATAGGTCATGAGATTCTTGCTGTGGTCCCTGGTTTAATACCAAATACACCTGCAAGATTAAATGTGGCTTTGTACTTTTAAAGCAATTTATGAGTCTGTTTGGTATAAGATAGTGTCGACCGCATGGTGGCGTTCATTTATTTCAGGTGATGAGCTTCTCTCGGACTCGTTCCCATATAAGGAAATACAGAATGGCATACTGTGGGAAGTTGAGGGAAAGGTAAAGAGTGGCTGATTTTGAGTTGTCTGATGAATGTTGGATGATTTTGTTATTTGTTATGTGGTTAATGTGTTCTTGTGTGTAGTGGGTTGTTCAAGGAGCCGTTGATGTAGACATTGGTGCTAATCCTTCTGCTGAAGGCGGAGATGAAGATGAAGGTGTTGACGACCAAGCTGTTAAAGTGGTTGACATTGTCGACACTTTTAGGCTCCAGGTGAGTCTTGTGTGGTATTTTTAAGAGTTTTGAGCACCTGGCAAAAAATTTAGCTGAAATTTTGATGAGGATACACTTAATGCCTGTAGGAGCAACCTGCTTTTGACAAGAAGCAGTTCATCACATACATGAAGAGGTTCATTAAGTTGTTAACAGCCAAGCTGGACGACGAGAAGCAAGAGATTTTCAAGAAGAACATTGAGGGAGCAACTAAGTTCCTGCTGTCGAAGCTCAGTGACCTCCAATTGTAAGTAATTTTCAGTTGATTGATCCTTTTGTTTCCCCTTCACGATCTTGGTCTTTTTACTTTTAATTTATACGAGTGTTGATAGTTGCATATTTGCATGTGTTTTGCAGTTTTGTGGGGGAGAGCATGCATGACGATGGATGTCTGGTCTTTGCTTACTATAAAGATGGTGCTACTGACCCAACATTTTTATACATTGCCCATGCCTTAAAAGAGGTCAAGTGCTAGGTGGGGAGGTAGCTGTTTTCGAAGTGCTAGGTGCCACTGCTCATGCCGCAGTTCTAGTTTTATCTTTGTGGTTTCTTCTGTCTTTATTTGTGCTTTTTGCCTCTTCTATTTTGGTTTAGTTGTCGTCCATTGACTACAACATGTTCTTCTATCTCTTTGAGCATTAAAAACATGTTTGACAAATAATGTCATTTTTTATTGGGAATGTATGCTAAGTTTTCATAAGCATGTGGCTAATTATTTGGTTGGATGTTATTGTTGCAGTTTTGATCTATTCAAATGAATGGAAAGCATGTGAACTAAGATTTATTTTTCGCTGTTACCTATATTGGCAACAGTAGTAACCTAATGGTAAGTGTGATTTTGGTTTTTGGTACATGATTTATTCTATTTTCTGGAAGATCATACAGGTCATGGAAGTTTTTGGCAGGGGAAAAAAATTTGCGCGTTCTTGTAATTTGACGGGGTGCCACACGTCCGAAGGCTTGGTTTCCTGTGTTAATTTTATAAAATTTTCTTTAGAATTCGAAAACGATGTATGGCATTGCTTTTGATTGGTAAGTTCGTCCTTGGATTAGTGCATTTTGCGTTTTATTCCGGAGCAGAGGGTGTTGTATTGCTTTGTTTGGTAGCCCGTAAACGCAAGGCCTGCTCCTTTCGAATACAAGGGATTTGGTTGTCAATTCGCCATATTAAAACAAAATCCATAAGCACACTCTTATTTGGGACTGGATGGATTATATTTGTTCAAATCATTAAATGCCTTTTCCCAGCATAAGAATCTACTCGTCCTGGGCTGTTTTAACCTTTACACAATGTTTGGGAAAATGGAAAATGACAGTAGTTACATTATGTTTGGGAAAATGATATAGAGAGAAGAAAATAAGAAGGGAAAAATAAATTTTATTTTTCTTTCTTATTTTTCTTTTTTATATTTGGATAAAAGGTTTTCTTTTTTTATATTTGGATAAAAGGGAGAGGAAGGAAAATATATTTATTTTCCCTTGTTGGAAAGCAAAATATGAAATGAAAAGAATATTATTTTATATATTTCAATTTTTTCCTTTATTCAAAAAAACATTTGGATATATAATTGTATTGTATGATGCTAAAAAATAATTATTTAATAATTAATTGATTTTATATGAAATAAAAATTTATATAATGATTAATATAATGTTAATACTACAAAAAATATCTAACATTAGTTTTTGATATTTTAAATTATAATGATAAATATAATGTTAATACTAAAAAAAAAAATCTAACATTAGTTTTTGATATTTTAAGTGTTAAAAAAATATATTTATACAGTGAGTTATATTTTTAAAAAATTGAACATTAATTTTTAAATTAAACGTTAAATGCTAATATTTATCAAATATTTTTTTTCAATATTTTAATATTCAATCACTGAACATCAATTGATAAATGTGAAATTAAAAAGACACTAAATAAAAAAGGTCATAAGATTTTGAGAAAATTAATTTCAAGTAAAAATTTTAGATTAAATTATTTTACTAACTTTATAATTTAAATTCACTTTATGTTGATTTTGAATAAAAAAATAAAATAATTGGTGGACTACCAAACCAAAATTTTTGAAAAAACTAAATTAACCAAACTGATTAAACTGAAATTTATGTGTCCATAAATCAAACCAAACCTATAAAAGTTCGGTTCGATTCAATTTGTTTCAATTAAATTACATATATTTTAAATTTGAGTCGATTCAAATTGATTTGATTTATTAATTACTTTAGTTAATTATATTTTTTTGGTTTTTTTCTGAAAAACCGAACCCAAACTGAAAACAAATTTTTTTAAAAATTATAACCGAACCAAATTGATTTTTATTAAAAGATCAAACTGAATCGAACCAGCTCAGTTTGATCAGTTTTTTCAATTTGTTTCAATTTTTGCTCACCCTTGCTATTTTCCTTTCTCTTAATGGGCAGAATTACAATTTTATAAAAATCCCTCAATTTTCCATATTTTCTCTCAATTTTAGAAAGTAAATGCAAGAGGGAAATAATTCATTTTTTTCCTTCCCTTCTCAAATTGAAAAAAATAATTTTTCTCTCTTATTTTTCTTTCTCTCTTATTTTCTTTTCCTTCTTATTTTTCTCCCTTCCAAACAAGGGTTTAATCTGTGAATTAAGAGAAAAATCTGGATTTGATATTTGGTCAAGCATCTCCAAGTAATTCTGAGAATTCAATAACCAAGACGGTATCATTGGCTGGTCCAGCCAATGGACCTTGTGAAGGCCTATTAAACTCTGTTAGCTGGTTGCGTGTCACTGGTACGAGTGAACAAGTGTTTTTTTTTTTTTTGGTGTCCCGTTAACCGTTTTGTCAATTCACAATATCCATCAAACTTTCTGGAAATCAGCCGCATCAAACTCAACAAACGTACAAAGTTGAAGACACTAGAATTCTGAATTCCAACAGCTAACTTAAGATAATCAAGTACACAGAGAAGTGAATGCTGTAGAAATCAAGCAGCAAGAAGCATTAGAGTTAATCAGAAACACAATTTAGGAGCATACATATGAAATAGCTTAATGGTTTGGCTTCTTCACAATCATCACAGAATAGTTAGGATTATGAGCACAGTAGTCGCTGACACCGCCCTGCAAACGGAAATAGAAATTAATTCACTCCTCTAATCTCCCAACATCATTCATATAATTCAATAAAATCTTTTTCTTAAAAAAATATTTAAGATACTAGAAATGGACTTCTTACTTTTTTACAACTCCATAATTGTGGCTCCCTACCACCAACATAGAAGCCTGATGTTTATCTACAGCTTCACACATTAGCCCTCTATTACTTCCGCCAATACATCATTTACCTTTATATGATCATTTTAACTGTTCAATAATTGTATGTATGTAGGTATTTCTAAAAGCTTAATATCTCACATTGACAACTTAATGGTTTTTCTAGTAACTTTTATATTGAAATCTATTTTAATGAACTTGTAAAAAGTGAGATAAGAAGCTAGTTTTGGGTCTACAAAAAATGGACGAAAAGCTCAAATCTAATATAAATCGATTGATTACCTCTTTGTTTACAATATAGAAGTGAGACTCCATCTAAGCCACTTTTTTAAATTATTATTATTTTAAATTTGAAAATTAAATCCATAGTATGATCTAGAGTCCTGTTGAAACCTGGAGGACTAATACGCCTCAGGTTGCTTTCATTCAGCACAATTTGTTTGGCAGGATTCTTAGACAACACAATAGAAAGCCAAATGCAACTATAAATCAACTAACAAATGCTAAAAAAAAGAAAATAACTCATTTAAATTAATAATGCTTAATTAGGAGATGATTACCCCTTTATTTTTGCACAGATCTCTGGCCTTTTCAACGACTTCTTGGGGTGTCTTCTTCAAATCTGCTGCCACCATTAGTATTACGTCAGCAGCTCCTGCAAATGTATAGGGAAAGACAAAATGGTAAGTCGTAATAAATCACATCTTCATTTTCGTTTTCTATATTCTGTTATCTTTCATATATACCTGGTCCAGCAACAGAAGTGGGTTGAGGTTGAGCATGAACAACGATGAACTTGAAAGGATGGTTGGACCCAAAAGGAATAAAGAAATGATTAAGGGTTCAATCTAATGCGTAGAAGCTATGATCACTTTTATATACACCCGCTACCATTACAGTTTTCCCAGTTGATGATGATAAAGATTCCGCCATTAACTAATTACTTCTCTTCTTTCTTTTCAATCCTTATTAATTTAACTTCACACACCAACTCTTTATTCTCCCGTTTCTTTCCCTCTCTCGTTCTTTGTAACAACACCAAAGAGTTGCCTAGTTGTGTTAATTTTGCAACTGTCATGTGGCGGTTGCGGCTCTAGAATCAGTCCATATCATATATACAGAAGAAAGAGAGGTGTTATTCTGTAAAATTTGTATTAATTATCTGTGATAATCTTATTAAAAATAAAAATTATTTAAAATAATAAATAATTCTTCACATTAAAAAATTATTATATAAATACTTCAAAATAATATTAATTGTGATATTGTAATATGATAAGTTTAGATTTTACTACTTGCACACTATTCATCTCTTATTTGGAAACTGTGGAATGGAATGGCATTCTCTGCGGCTTGGAATCTTTAATTAGATAATTATATCAAAAGTTTATTTCTGATTTAGATAGATTATCCTTGTCGAGTTAACTTGCGAAGACCTCCGTTATCGCTACCCAGGTTCCGAATTGAACCTTAAAGCTATAATTATATATGGTCAAATATCAACCTGTTCGTGTGTAAGTGCCAACAATTTTTGACACAGTCGGTTCATGGGATATGAGTTAAAGAGTTTGAGTTAGGATTACACAGTTTGGATCGTAAAATAGTTCATTTTATGACATCAGAAATTACGATAGAAAAGAATTAATTCGTGTAACACAACAATATGATATAACATTTTTAATTAGTTAAATTTGTATATTAAGTTATAATGTACATGATATTTTTAATTATTTTAGGATAATTAATTTATGTTATAAAATTATTTATCTTTTATAAAAAGTTAAAGGTTTTATTTTAATGATTAATTTAATTAAAATATGATATGATAAAAATATAAATTTAATAAACAAATCTATGTTAGGTTACTCATTTCTTATATTTATATAAAAACCTGTTATATTTTAAACATTATGAAAAAGAGTTTTAGGGGTAATGATTGAACCTTAAACTAATTTCATATGTATTTAATAATATTATTCATGTATTTATTAATTAATTATTTTAATTTTAAATATATAATTCTCTTTATATTAGATAAAAATTTTACACAATACAATTATATTGATTTATATATTTGAAAGGGTTAAAAGATTCATATTATGTTACCCATATAACAAACCTATTAATATTACAATTTAGGATATTGACATGATTAATTATTAGAGTTAGATTAAAGTTAATCATTTGAATCTTATAACTAACAAGATATGTTTAATAACGTAAATTATCAAACCTAGTTTCAAATATAAAAGAAGTCCTATACAAGCACTTGCACCTTTGTTTTCTCTTTGACTTCAAGAAATTGACAATAAATTAATAAGGTGGTAATTAAGGCTATACCGTTATCTAGTTCAATCTAGTTATTAAAAAACAAAAAAAAAAAAATTGAATCAAGCTAAAATATCAATTCTTGAAAAATTTAAGGATTGAAATCAAAATCAAATCTTTAAAAAACTGAAACCTAATTATTTTTTTTGTTCAGTTCAATATGTTTTTTAGTTTTATTCAGTCTTATAAAATTTTATTTGATTCAATTTAATTATTTGATTTTTATATAATAAATTTGAGATTAAAAAAAATCAAATTTCTTACTTAAATTTTTTAAAATTTACAATTTAGTCTTTAAGGACCCCATTGAGAAAAAAAATATATAGCTTTTGTGAGGATCAAATAGTAAATTACCATTTAATGAACGAGTGAAGGAGGTGTTACTTATAAAAGGAGACAACACCTTCTCCACTTGATTTTTTAAATATATCACGTCTCATAATTCACATTTTTTTTATGATATTATTTTGAAAAATTATATAGTTTTTATTTATAAATTCATTTTACATATATGACCTATATATATATATATATATAAAGAGAGAGAGAGTTAACATTTTATCATATTAAATAGCAGAATTGGGTGCAAATTTACATAATTAATTATATATTAAATACATAAAAAAATTAAAATATATAATATATGCAATTGATTCTCGTTTTAATTTAATTTTTATTTGAGGATTTGTAAAGTTCAAAATCAAAACTGAATAACAACTATTTATTGTTTGGTCTAATTTAATATCCAAATATTTTTAATTATTTTTAACTTTGATACTTTTAATTTAATTTTTCTATTCAACTAGTAAATCTCCAAAAACTGCGCATAATTCTAGTGATGGTGGTGATTTAGAGGCCATCTTTTGCTCATATTAGCACAACATATATTAGTTATTTATATTGATTTATTATTAATCATAATTCCCTAAAAAATTCATAAATGATTAGTATAATCAGCGAACATCATATGGGTCTTTATTTGTATTTTTTAAAAAATTTATAATCACATCGATGATGGGTTGTTGCAATTAAATTAACATGATGTATGCAATTGAGTACATTGGAAATATGTGATGAACCAACCTACGGATAGGATGACTACTGGAAGCAATTATATATCTCACTATCACCTAAAAATGAGGTGGATGCACAACTAGAAAGGATGCTAAAGTTAATTTTATAATTTTGCCTAATTCTGTCAATGGGGTCACAAACTTTAATAGAAAAATTTGCACTCTTAATTAATTATTTGCTAGATCTCAACCTCACACACTTTAAGATAAAGCAAGGCTTTATTCAAAAACCAGAGACAAAAACAAAGGAGTGAGCTGCAAGGTTTAATGGGTTAGGCCAATATTGGAAAGAAAGGTTTTTTCTGTTGCCCCATTTTGAGGAGAGCCACCAGCCATCATTTTTTTCTCTCCCTTTCTATGGCCCCCACTATGACCACAACAACACACCACTAAAGACCATATTTCAAGCTAGATCTTAAAGTCTTACAAAAATATGTTGTTTTGCTCTAGATGTCAAAAATCTCAGTGCAGTAGAGCAGGGAAGAAACTGATAATTGCATAAAGTCAGAGCTACAAATCTAGGTTTAGAAATTCTATATCATAGAAAGATTGCGTAAAATATTAGATAAGGTCTAATTTTTTTTTTGTTAGCTATGATATTGTTGTCATCATCATAATTTATCATGTGTTTTTTTTTTCGAACTCATGTTGTTATTTGTGTGTCTTTCTTTTTGCCTTTAGTTATTAATACTAATATTATTTTGAGAAGTATCTATCTTATTACTTACATGCCAACTAGGCATTTCATTTTGGTGGAAGAGAATAATAGTATTGAGTGTTTTTATGGTTACCGAATTAGTTAGTTGATTGATTTTTAAATAGATCGATTTAATTGATTCAATTAATATAATTTTAATAAACTTAAAAATAAAAAAATATTACTAAAATAAGAATATATTTATAATATTTAAAAATAAAAAATTTAAAAATCAATTCAAAATCAACCAAATTAATTAGTAATTTAATTTTTTATTTTATCGATTAAATCGATTAATTTGATCTAATTTTTAAAACGCTAATATTACTAAATATAACGCATCTTGGGTAATATTGATGATAACCACTTGCACATGAGTTGTTGAACTTGTTTATAAATTTGATATCTCTGGTATAATTTTGAGATTTGAGACGTTTGACCCTTTGCACCATTAGCAAGACTCCGATTTTAAGGCCATTGAGCAGATTTGCTATATTGTTGTTTATTCTACTTCTTGTCAGTGGCATATTATATTTATCATTATTCAATGATAGGAACTCATCCAATGATTTAATTATCAATTTGCTTTCTCATCTCATCAAGTAAATTTTTTTTTCTTTTGGTGAATTTAGTTTCTATTACGAAGGAGCTAAAAAATTTTCCGTTTTAGAAAAATGATTACGATATCGTTATGTCAAAAACTCATTGATTACAGCACAAGTAATTAGTTTTGAAGTAAGTCCCATCTACTACCAGTCTCATGATTGTTTGTTTGGATCATGATTAATGATTTTGGTCCTCAAACTCAAACAAGGCCAATGCTATAGTTGGTTTATTGGGGCAATTTTGTTACTTTAGTGATGATACTGAAATTCTTACTGTGTTATATATCTCCTTATTAAATGAATACAAGGAGATAGATGTTAATATACTGACAGAATCATTCTGAGGCTCACCTTATTTTTCAGAGCCAAAACAGAAGTTAGCCCACATCTAAATCATGATATCACAAGTAGTATGGCTACCACATGGAATTTGCTCCTTTCAAATGAAACATTTGCATCAACTACAAACAATAAAACTCTTCTATAATCATATGAGAATCCAATGCTGGATGGGATTTATTTGATAATTCTCTCAAACTAAACATTTTCCAACGTTTTTTTTTTAAAGAAAATAAAAAGGCAGCTAATGATAATTGTATAATTTTAAAAAACTCGATTATCAAATAATCTTTTTTTAATTGAACCAAATAATGTCTTTATACCATCAACTATATAGTAATTTTATTTTTTCAGAGAATTACATATCTACAATGACCAATGTATGATAGTAGGGCTGTTTAGTAATTTTTGAGCTGATGTAGAAAATGAAATGTATTGGTAACTTAGAAAATAATTAGGTTTTGCCATTGAGTTCTGGCTTTTTTTATTCAGTTGGTGATATTTATTAAACTACAGTACCTTCCTAACAATGGTGATTTATGTAATAATACACAATTACATCAGTCTGTGTATGCTTCTATTGTCTAATGAAAATATGACTGAACTCGTTTTAAAATATAATTATAATAAAAAATTAGAAGTCTTCCAAACAAAGGAGTATTGAAAAAATTTTTTATTTAAGGAAAGAGTTGAAGAAAGATTGGTAATTACTTATTTTTGGTGTTACTTATCTTTAGTGTATGAAACAAAGTTTATGTAAATTGCTAGATTACTCATGACAACCCAATGGTTGTTACTGAACTAAAATGAAAATTGATTAATAATCCAAATTGAATCAAAATTATGATTAGTTCTAGACCACACTCTTAATTCAGTTTCAATCGGACTAATTGCCATAACTAATTTGAACATAATTCAATGCACGAGAGTATTGCATAGCTACTTGATTTTAGCTTTTTTTAAGTAATACTTTTTATTTCTAAGAAAAAAAGTTTTTTTTAATCTAAAAAATGACATTTATATTGTTTTGAACTTCATCTATTTTACAAACAAGAAAAAAATAAATTTCATTGTATTATTTTTCATATAATATAGAAATGAAAATGTGAAGAAATTGAAAATGGAAAATGCTCAATGAAAAATGATATTTTATAAAATGTAGGTGAGAAAACATGAGAAAAATAGAATTTTTAAAATGCGAAAATATGCCTAAATTGTAAAAATGTGGTTCAATTAAAATATTTTTCATGAAATATAAATTATACTCAATCTTTTAATGAGATGCACTTATAAAAATATATATTATTTCTTCTTGTTTAATTATAAAATATTTTTATATGTGTTATGTATTCAATAATTAAGTACAATATACCAACGATAAAAAGGACAAAATCACAATTTAGGAACAACAAAGAGGGTATATTAATCATTTCACAAAATTTTTGAAATAGCGGTTCAATAAATTTTGAAAACCAAATAAAATAATAATATTAGCAAAAATACTCTCAAATTTTAACTTTTACTATTAATTAATTATTATATATCTGCTTCACAAGCTACATTTCATCTGTCTTTCTATTACCATTTACTCATCTGTCATAAATAATACACACAGAAATTCAAACACAGAGCCATCTTCCTCTGTTCGCTGTTACTACATTTCTAGGGTTTCTGCGTTATTTTTCTACAGTTTTAGATCTGATCGTAAATTTTAAAGTTTCTCATCCATTTACGGATCTCGATCTCTTTTATCATTTATTTTCCATTCCATCTGGTAATTGATTCTTTTTCTTTATAAATGCGGGATTGAATTATTATTTTTTTTATGGTTTATAATTAAGATCCGATTGAAGAGTTGGGGGATTGGGGCCGCGTTTCAGAAGGAATTCATTTTCATGTTCTGTTACGGTTTTGAATTTTCTCCTACTTGTAAGTTCTTTCTTTTTTTTTTTTTCTTAAAATTTTATTCGTTTCATTGATTTTTTTCTACAAAAAAATTATTTAGTGCATTCTTGTGCGTGTAGACGTAGTGTTGGTTAATAGATCTTGAAAATTGGCTCCGCAAAAGCGAACGCAGCGCCACATGGGTGGCCAAATGCAGCAGACAAATGCTGCTGCTGCGGCGACCGCTCTTTATGATCACCCCGGTGGTGGTGGGTCCCAGCACAATGCAGGCCCCGCTAGTGATGCCGGTGATGCGGTCATGGCAAGGTGGCTCCAGTCTGCGGGATTGCAGCATCTGGCCTCTCCTTTGGCTTCCACGGGCATCGATCATCGCCTCCTCCCTAATCTCTTAATGCAGGTATTACTTTGGTTGCTTGCTGATCGTTTATGTTACCAGTTGGAGCGTTGTTTTGTGTTAGTGTGCAAAATTCATGGAAGGTTGTTTTGCTATAAGGTTAATTTACAAATACTGCCGTTGGTTTCCACACCGTCAAATGTGGTTTGGTTTCTTCCATGTGTTTGATTTTGTACTGTAGTTTTAATAATCTGTGAGTGACATGTATATGTTATTTTAATGTCTTTGTTAAAGGGTTATGGAGCACAATCTGCTGAAGAAAAGCAGAGGCTTTTCAAGTTAATGAGAAACCTCAATTTCAATGGAGAATTAGGTTCTGAGCCTTACACACCAACTGTCCAAACTTCAGCCGGTATGGCTGCATCAGATGGTTGTTATTCTCCCGAGTTCAGGGGTGATTTTGGAGCTGGCCTTTTGGATCTTCATGCTATGGATGATACAGAACTTCTATCTGAGGTATGGTTCTTTATGGAGTCCTCTGTCTAACTTGAAGGATATTTCCACCTTTTTCTGGAATAAGTAGAGGATGTCGAGTACAAAAATAGGGTCATTCACTGGAAAAAAATCAGAAAAGTGCTATCCACTTTTCTTCTCAAGTTTGATAAATTGCTATCCAATTAAAGCATGAAGGATGAGTTCACGGTTATTGGTTTTGCGATCTCAA
The DNA here is from genome assembly GCA_949677035.1 of Omphalea diandra. NCBI lineage: Eukaryota > Viridiplantae > Streptophyta > Magnoliopsida > Malpighiales > Euphorbiaceae > Omphalea > Omphalea diandra. The sequence goes on along the minus strand of CATIWR010308572.1, from coordinate 4,111 downwards.
ATAATATAGGGAAAAGTCTAAAAATGGATAAATGTAGCTGTTGAGAGAATTTATATTCATTATGCATCTAATTGTCATTTGGTTCTGAAATAACCTTTCCCCTGTTTGGTGTACTACTACCTCTATGGTGCATATTTTTCCTTCTATGTTTTCTCCCTGGAGTCAAAAGTGTTAACTCAGTTAACTAATTATGCAAAGTGGGTAATTGTTGCAAACTTCAGAATCAACCTACGAGCCTAAAGTGTTCTGATATGGTAGTTCTTTCTTCTTCATACTATTGTCGTATTGCTGTTTACACTGAACTGTATATGAAGTCCAAATGAATTAAATAGAATCACCAGTATGGTTTTTTGAATGTTAGTAATAATCTGCTTTTTAAGGAAGTATAAATCCTTCTTTCCTTCTTTGCGTATTATTATAAGGGTCTTTGTTATTTCCTTTTTCCATGTTAATGAATTGTTATTTTGGTATCTTTGCAGCATGTCATCTCAGAGCCTTTTGAACCGTCACCGTTCATGCCTGGTGGTTCAAAAGGATTTGACGACTTCAATGTCACTGGCAGTAGACAGCAAAGAGAGCTAAATGATCCTGATCCTTCTGTTCCTTTGGCTGCTAATGAGAAAGAGAACAGTGCTAAGGAAAATAATGTGGCAAAAATTAAAGTTGTGGTGAGTTGGTTATGTATGCATCTTATCTCTCTCCCCCTATCTCTTGCATGAACCTGTGTGGTTGTTAAGTTGTGGATGCTCCATTACAGATTATTTTTTTCCTGGAGGAAGAACTGTTTAATTAATCTAGTTTCAGGTATCATTTGTTTGGCTTAGTTACTTACTGCTGTAGGTGCCAAGTACAATTCTCATATTGTCTCATTCATTTCTATAACTTATAATTCTAACTTATTTAGACGTTTTTTCTGCTAGTTTTGTTAATTAAGAAATGCTATAAGAGATGTCTTATTTTGTTTGAAATGTTTGAGGAATTTCCAAGTGCTGAAAATAATTTGAATATAGTGACTGGAAAATTATGTAATACTGTATGTGGATAATGGAATTTAGAATTCTAGCAACTTTTTATATGTATTTTACATTATCCTGTAGATAAAATTTTTATTGATATTCATGAATCTAATTAAGTAAAAAGTACTGCATATTATCAAATCTACATCTCCCAACCTCTAGACCTTGTGTCCAAACACTACAAGTTTTAGCTGATATGAGGGTTTTCTTTGCAACAATATATAGGCTTATTAATGCCGGTTTGGATGATTTGTGCCTGTCTTTGTTCTATTCCCTATTTCAGACTTGCTTTTTTCCTCCTGTTTAACAAGCATCTAGTGAAAATTTTGTATATATTCATTGCTGCAGGTACGTAAAAGACCACTAAACAAGAAAGAGATCAGTCGAAAGGAGGATGATATTGTAACTGTGTCTGAGAATGCTTTAACCGTCCATGAGCCCAAGCTAAAGGTTTGTGCCCTTCAGCTGCAGAGCTGTACTGTACTTCTTTGGATATTTAGATGAAGATGGGATTTTCTGTTTGTTATTTTTCTTGAATCTACCCTCTTAGTCTGTTCTTTCTTCTTTTTTTTTTTTTTTTTTTGCCCCTTTGAAAGGACTAACATTTCATGTTGATGTGGAAAGGTGGACTTGACTGCATATGTTGAGAAGCATGAATTTTGTTTTGATGCTGTTCTGGATCAGCATGTGACAAATGATGAGGTAACATCTATTTTGTGTATGTTGACTGTGAGAGTGTTTGCAATTTTTCATAGTAATGCTATTTTTCTTTCAATTGTGATTATTTTGTGAACCCTTTTTTCTTTTGAGATATGAAACAAGCTATTATTCTGTCCTTGAATTCAGTTCCCGGGGTGGTTTTCCTTCCATTTGATTGCTTAATTTAAGTAGCTTATCTTTACTGGATGGTTAGTTTGACCCCGAAACTATAAATTCTTACTTCACATGCTTGAACAGGTCTATCGTGTCACTGTGGAGCCAATTATTCCCACCATTTTCCAGCGAACAAAGGCTACATGTTTTGCATATGGTCAGACAGGTAAGATTTTGTTTCATCCTCGTGTATTTTCATTTGCTATGTCATCATGAGTTTGTATGTTTAGGACTAAAGAGAATTATTTTTGGGCTTGATAAATATATAGAAATACTTGACGTTAGTGTAATGTAGTAAAAATCCAGCAGTTGAAGCATCTTAATTCTTCAAAAAGAAAATGGATTGGTTGTTTTACAGCGAGGGCTTACTTGTCTCTGCCTGCTTGGCTCCCCTGTTCTCCTTTTCTGTTGGGAGTAGAATGGGAAAGAAGAAGGGATGGTTGGGGGGTGGGGAATTGCTGATTCTCCTTGTATATTGTATTCATATGGTTGCTGGCTGTTTCTGAAGCCGAGAATGTCCTAAACTGTGTTGTTCAGTGCTAAAATAGTTCATCATGGTTTTACTTCCAGGTAGTGGTAAGACATTCACCATGCAACCATTGCCTCTAAGAGCTGCTGAAGACCTTGTTAGGTTGTTGCATCAGCCAGCTTATCATAATCAGAGATTCAAACTGTGGCTTAGCTATTTTGAAATATATGGTGGAAAGCTATTTGATCTTCTGAGTGATAGAAAGTAAGTATTTCTTTTCGGTTATTCATTTTTTTGAAAAAAAAAAGGATTTATCTTTCTGGGAAAATACTGATTTCTTGATTTCGGACAGTGATTTAGAATTTAGGAATATCTGCTGATATTATTTCCACTTTTACATATGCATTATCATTTTATGTCTGCTGCAGATGTTTATCTGCATGACCATATTCATGAAAGGTTAATGACTGATGAATTGAACACATAGATTGCTGAATGACTTCATTGTTCTCAAATAGGAAGCTTTGCATGAGAGAAGATGGGAGACAGCAAGTTTGTATTGTTGGCCTGCAAGAATTTGAAGTTTCTGATGTACAGATTGTGAAGGAATACATTGAGAGGGGAAATGCAGCAAGAAGTACAGGATCTACTGGTGCCAATGAGGAATCTTCAAGGTCGCATGCTATCTTACAGCTTGCTGTTAAGAAGCAAACTGAGGTAAAAGATTCCAGGAGGAATAATGATGGGAATGAGTCCAAAAGTGGAAAGGTGATTGGCAAAATTTCATTTATTGATCTTGCTGGTAGTGAACGAGGTGCAGACACCACTGATAATGACCGACAAACAAGGTACTTTCTTTGCACTGGAATTTGTTATTTTCATTTTGGACCATGTGGTAATTTTATTTCTTCCGCTAATTAGGTGTTCCTCTAACTCTCGATAATCTGTTTATGTTATCTTGAGCAATCTGAATATTGCTTCATCAATAAAAAGATGAGACATTTATTGTACATGGCTAATGTGTAAATAGGGTAAGGTTTTCTCAATAAAGGCCTCATATGCTTTTTTTGCCCGAAAATTTTGTGAATAATGTGCATATAGGGTTTTATGGAATTGCATTTATTAACTTGTTTCTTAACATCATAAGCAGTACACAGCTCATTTGCAATAGTTGCAATTATATGGGTATAACATGGGAAATGTTTTTGATGAAATTCTTAAGAGGTCGTTATCGTTTGGGAAGTTATGATACATTATTGTAAACATGGTTAGAATCGTCAAGTGGAGTATGGATCATAGAACATTGTGGAAAAGGTTGGTCAGGATTTCAGTGTTTGTGTGCCTTTCTCTGGCTAGGATGTATCAAAGGCAATCACAAGTTGAATGAGTATCCATAATATTATCAATGCTCGGAACTAATTTAGTGGGCAGTGACCAGGCTATGATATTTGGGTGCGAAATTTTAGGTTGTCCTTAGTTGCGGTTTGGCAGCACCATTTTGTTTCTTTTTACCGGTTCATGAGTTTCAGTGACTATTTCCTCCTTTGCACCTAGAAATCTTGCATTGTCACTTGAGCACAAATGAATTGGCTTTTGCATTTGTGGCTATCCATTTAATTGTGGTGATAATGTGTGATTATGCAATTCCTGATGCTATCATTTGGGTCTTTGAAGGATTGAAGGTGCAGAAATTAATAAGAGCCTTTTGGCCCTTAAAGAATGTATTCGTGCTTTGGACAATGACCAGATTCAT
>CATIWR010308403.1:0-10220 GCA_949677035.1 Omphalea diandra | reverse complement strand
AGTGTATTCAAGGAGCAGAAAGAAGCATGAACAACACTTAAGGATTATGTTGCAAATTTTGAGAGAAAAATAACTATTTGCTAAATTAAACAAGTGTGAGTTCTGGATTGACCATGTGGTATTTTTAGGACATATAGTTTTTGAAAAGGGCATAAAGGTGGATCCAAACAAAATTGAAGCAATAGTAAAATGGGACACCCCAAAGAATGTTGCCAAAATCTGAAGTTTCTTAGGGCTAGCTAGGTATTATCGTCGATTGGTTGAGGGATTTTCACTGATAGCTACTCTTTTGACTAAATTACATCGAAAAAATGTACCATTTCAGTGGTCTAAAGCCTGTCAGGAGAGTTTTGATTAATTAAAAGATAGGTTGACATCAACTCCATGTTAGCCATCCCTACTGGTAATGGAGGATTTGTAGTATATAGCGATGCCTCTCATCAAGGTTTGGGATGTGTTCTGATGCAGCATGGTAAGGTAATTACATATGCATCTAGACAACTGAAACCTTATGAATTATCTTATCTAGTCCATGACTTAGAACTTGTTGTCGCTGTGTTTGCTTTGAAAATATAGAGACATTATTTATATGGAGAAACTTTCCAGATATTTACAGATCATAAGAGCTTGAAATATTTGATGAGCCAAAAAGAATTAAATATGAGACAAAGGCAGTGGTTAGAACTGCTAAAGGATTATGATTGTACCATTGAGTATCACCTAGGGAAGGCAAATATGGTTGCTGATGCTTTGAGCAGGAAATCAATAAGTGGTGTAGCTAATTTACAAGTATTTCTAATGTCTTATTTAGTTCAATTACTAGCTATGAACATAGAACTAAACAAAAAAAAAAAGGAGTATTGATTGCTACTTTTCAAGTGAGACCAATGTTGCATGATCGAATTAAAGAAGCACAGGGCAAGGATCCAAAGTTACATAGAATCATTGAAATGTTAAAATAGGGGAGACATAGTGATTTTGATATTCGAAATGATACTTTGATGTTGGATTTTCGTATTTGTGTACCAAATGTTGATAACTTGCAAAGAGAAATTCTAGAAGAAGCACATAATGCTCCATATGCCATGCATCCAGGTATGATGAAGATGTATAATACCCTGCGATCTCATTTTTGGTGGCCTAAAATGAAGAAAGATGTAGCAACCTATGTTTCAACATGTCTGACTTGTTAGCAGATCAAAACGAAACATCAAGTACCAGCTGAAAAATTAAAACCATTAATGATTCTGGTATGGACATGGGAAAGAATAACCATGGACTTTGTATGTGGGTTACCGAGGAGTTTGAAGAAGAATGATGTTATATGGGTGATCCTTGATAGACTAACTAAGTCTACTCACTTTTTGCCTATTCGATGGGGTAGTTGACTTAAACACTTAGCCAAGCAATATGTGGATCAAATTGTCAGATTACATGGAGTTTCAGTGTCCATTGTATCAGATAGAGATCCAAGATTTACATCTCAATTTTGGATTAGTTTGCAATAAGCTTTGGGTATCAAGTTGAGATTTAGTACTGCTTTTCATCCTCAAATAGATGGATAATCAGAAAGGACAATTTAGACACTTGAAGACATGCTTTAAGCTTGTGTGATAGAGTTCAAAGGTGCAACGGATGAATATATTGCCTTAATTGAATTTGCTTATAATAACCATTATCATAGCAGTATATAGATGGCACCATATGAAGCATTATATAGAAGAAAATGTCAAAGTCCAATCTATTTGGATGAAGAAGGGATGCATGTTTTAGAAGGGCCAAAATTAGTGCAAGATACTATAAACAAGGTGAAGGTAATCAAGAGTAAACTTAAAGCAGCACAAGACAGGCAAAAGAGCTATACAGATCAATATATAAGAGAAATGGAATATAAGGTGGGAGACAAAGTGTTCCTTTGAGTTTTACCATGGAAAGGAATAATTAGATTCTACAAGAAGGGGAAACTGAGTCCTCGATACATAGGACCATATGAGATCTTAGAAAGAATCGGCCCATTGGCTTATAGGCTAGCACTACCACCGAAGGTGGCTCAGATTCATGATGTATTCCATGTGAGTATGCTCAAGAAGTATCGGTATGATCCTACACATATACTTAGGGATCCAATGATAACAATTGCAGATGATGTAAGTTACATTGAATAACTAGTGAAAATCATTGGTTATAAGACAAAATAGTTACAAAATTGAGAAATCCCCTTGGTTAAGGTGTTATGGAGAAACCACTCACACGAAGAGGCTATATGGGAAATGAAAGAGAACATTAAACGACAATATCCACATTTTTTACAGGTATGGAATATCGAGGACGAAATTATTTATAAGAGGGGAAGAAATGTAACATCCCTATCCACATTCATTGGCATTATCACATGAACATATTCATTGCATAAATGAAATAAAATCCCATATGAACATATGTATTAGATAAATGATCATTTAGTCATGTGATTTGCAAAAGCATCACAATGACACTTTCACCGTTATATTTGGGACACTTGAACATATATGTAGTGTTTGTATAGTTGCATGGAAAATTGTTTTATGAAAGTTGTAGCTTTATGTCCCATATAAATGGATGTGATGCTTAATTTTATGTGTGTGACGAGATATGGCTCCTTCATTAAGGTTGGTTCACAACCAACAAAAATCACCTCAGTCTTTCTATTTTCTTATATTTTGATGGCCTTATGTTCTGATGTTGACAAAGTGAAAACCATGAAATTTGTAGGGCTATATCCCTTCTAAATACTTATAAATTAGTTTTGATCGATTGGTTGTGTGGTAAGAGATATGGCTCATTGATTGTCATTGACCCTGTACCCGGATGAAGCCTCATCAGTCTTATAATTTAGTTTTCTAAGAATTTGATGGCCATAGATTCAGAATTTGGTGATGTTTTTAACTTCCAAGTTGTGTATTTATGTATTACCTACATTCTTGTAAAATAGTTTTGCCAAATTTAGCATGGTTGTTGAGATATTGGCCTTTCATCATGACTAATTGTCACTATGTTGCAAATATGCTCACCCTGAGATTTGTCATTTGTTTTGGTGACTTTATAGACTGAATTAAACAATGAGTAAAACATTAAAATGTTCCTTTATATGTTGTGCAACTTACGGTAAATCAATTTTACAATTTGATTTATAGATTTTGAGATATACTTAAGACTGTAAGACCTACTCAGACTTAGATGATATTGAATTAGGGAAAAATTCAAAAATTCACCACATTTTCTATATGTCCTATATTAATCTAAAATTAGAGTATGTTGTATAATATTGTCTAGTTTTTTGAAAAAAAATAATTAGGTCATTTGGATAATTACATCTAGAGTTATTTTTGTGAGAGTGTAGCAAACTCAGACTGCAACATAAGGAAAATATGCATAAACACTAGGTCCACTTACATGGATCATGTCATAGTTGCATACCAAGAATTCATAATCATTTTAACATGCTTATAACTATGATATTGACATACTTATAACCATGTATGTGTAAGATCTCAACACTTTGAGGAATCCCTAGAGAGAGAACAAAACCTACCATAAAGGTTGGTCACATCAAAAGGTGAGGCAAAATCATGATTAGATTCTAATGTGTATGTATGATAATTTTATGATGCAATTATGTTTTATCATATGTATATGTGATTGAATTGTTACATTTAACATGTGAATACAAGTCAAGTGAGAATTATATGCTATTAATGATTACTTGGTATACCATTGTGAATGAACACTTGCATATGGAACTAAAAGGATATTGTGACTGGCTTGTCAAACACTTTTGAATCACTTGAAAAAGGGACCAATATGTCCTATTAGGGCATGTTATTGATCAAATGATCCATGTTATATGATGGCTACCAAAATCAAATGTCACTTGAATCATATGAATTTCCAAGAGCAGTGTTTGCCTTGCAAAGTCACGACAAAAATTAATCTATTGCATTAGCACTTGCATAGTTAATTGTTATACTTGTAATGTATCTTAATGATAATTGAATATTAGTTGCGCCATAAGAATTTGATTATTGTTTTTATTCAATGAGTTGCGACTCACCAACTCGCAATTACATTTTTCAGGTGCTAAAGCATAGGGGTTGAACACTTTAGTGCTTAGAGTTTTGCAGAGAGATACATAGACCATAAGTCATTGGCTGAATTTCAAAACTCTCTCTCCTTGGGTCATGTACATATATCTAGATAAGAACTAGTTATGGTCACTAGCCTTGAACATTAGTTAACATACATGTTCATTACATACTTGTTGGATTGTGTATGTATGATGAATAAACCTTTATCCGTATATATTTTTTGTCATGAATGCCATGATTTGTAAATGAAGATGGTTGTTATAATAAATGTAGAATGTTTGAAGAGGGATTGAGATATGAGATTAGAAGTAAGATAACAATTGTAGATCTTGAAAGTTATACCAAGCTAAAAGCTACTACAATAAGGGTGGAAAAAATATAAAAAGAAAGGACAGAGCAACGAGTAAAAAGAGGGCCTACTGAGTTTGTAAGAGATTTTAATAGAAATAAATGTAAACATGGAAATTATATGCCATCACAGTCTAGTACGAGGGGTTGTTACTCTAGTTATAAAGGCAAAGGATTAGGAGTTTCATTGTATGTAGGCAGAGGTCAAGGCCAAGTTATGCAACAACGACCCTCATGTGTTCATTGTGGTAGGCAAATATTGGTGAATGTAGAAAATTGATTGGTGGGTGCTACTTTTATGGGTCTTTTGATCATATGCTTAGAAATTGTTTTGAATGCTCAAGAATGTCAGACAGAGGTAGAGGCAATGGCAGAGCTACATCAGAGTCCACAGTTGAAGTTTCAAATGCAAGTGGAGTTAGAGTATCATTTAGCAAGGACAGAGGTAGAGATAAAACAGCCACAATTGGCTAAGGTATCAGCATATCAAAAGGTCAGAGTTCTAAACCCCTCGACACAAGCCAAAGTATTTTCCATGACTAGGTATGAAGTTGTGGTTGCTCCAAAAGTAATCATTGGTAAACTTTTTCTTTATGATTTAGAAGTTGATGCATTAATTGATCCTTGCTCCATACATTCATTCATTTCATTGAACATGGCATCACAATTGTGTAGTAAGCATCAAACTTTAGGTTTTAATCTTTGTGTTAGTACTTGTTTGAGAGATGTGATGATTATGGATAAGGTTTGTCATGATTGTGGGATTCACATTGATGACGTTGAGTTGAATACTGATCTAGTACTATTGCAACTCTATGAATTTGATGTGTTACTAGGAATGGACTGGTTGTCCAAATAACATGCAATAGTGAATTGTTTTGCTAAGGAAGTTGTTCTAGAATCTCTAAATCATGCAACGATTGTGTTTAAAAGGGAAAGGCAAATTGTATTTGTATGTCTAGTTTTTGTTACCAAGGCTTTTCGCATGATTAAAAGTGGTCGTTAAACTCATTTGGTACATATAGTACACATAAGGTTCACAAATGAATTACTTGAGAATATTTTGGTGGCAAATGAGTTTTCAGATGTATTCCCAACTGACTTACCTAGTTTGCCACCAGATGGGGAGATAGAATTCATAATTGCGTTAGTCCTAGGAACTATACCAATATTCTTTCCACATTATAAGATGGTTTCAGATGAGTTGAGAGAATTAAAGACCCAATTGCAGGAACTACTTGGAAATGGATTGATAAAATCTAGTGTGTCACCTTAGAGTGCTGCAGTATCATTTTTCAAAAAGAAAGATCAGACAATAAGGCTGTGTATTGATTATAAGCAATTAAATAGGGAAATTATGAAGAACAAGTATCCTTTACCAAATATAGATGATTTGTTTGATTAGTTACAAGGAGCACAGGTGTTTTCTAAAATTGACCTGAAATTAGGATATTATCAGCTCAAAATTTCAGAACCAGACATACCAAGTACTACTTTTCAAACAAGGTATAGGCATTGTGAATTTTTGGTGATGCCATTTGGTTCGACTAATGCACTAGCTACATTTATATCTCTTATGAACAAAGTGTTCTAGCGTTACTTAGACAAAATTGTAAGTGTTTTCATTAATGACATACTAGTGTATTTAAGGAGCAAAGAGGAGTATGAACAACATTTAAGGATAACATTGCAAATTTTGAGAGAAAAATAGCTATTTGCTAAACGAAGCAAGTGCAAGTTCTTGATTGACCATATGATATTTTCAGGACATATAGTTTCTTAAAAGGGCATAGAGGTGGATCAAAACAAAATTGAAGGAATAGTAAAATGGGAAACCCCAAAGAATGTTGCAGAAGTCTGAAGTTTCTTAAGACTAGTTGGTTATTATCATTGATTTATTAAGGGGATTTCACTTATAGTTGCTCCTTTGACTAAGTTACTTCAGAAAAATGTAGCATTTTAGTGGTCTAAAACATGTCAGGAGAGTTTTGATGAATTAAAAGTTAGATTGAGATATGCTATAGTGTTAGCCATTCCTACCGATAATGAAGCATTTGTAGTATATAGTGATGCCTCTCATCAAGGTTTGGGATGTGTTTTAATGCAGCATGGTAAGGTAATTGCATATGCGTATGGACAACTAAAACTTTATAAATTATCTCAACCAGTACATAACCTATAATTTGTTGTTGTTGTGTTTGCTTTGAAAATATGGAGACATTACTTGTATGGAGAAACTTTTTAGATTTTTACAGATTACAAGAGCTTAAAGTATTTGATAAGCAAAAAAAAATTAAACACGAGATAGAGGCAGGGGCTAAAATTACTAAAACATTATTATTGTACCATTGAGTATCACCCAGGGAAGGTAAATATGGTTGTTGATGCTTTAAGCAGGAAAGTAAGAAGTCATACAACTCATTTATAGGTATTTATGTTGTCTTATTTAGTTCAAACATGAGCTATGAATATAGAACTAACTAAACAAAAGAAAATGGTATTGATTGCAACATTTCAAGTGAGACCAATATTGCATGAACGAATTAAAAAAGCACAGGACAAGAATCCAAAGTTGCATAGAATGATTGAAATGGTAAAATAGGGGAGACATGGTGATTTTGATATTCAAAATGATGCCTTGATGTCGGGTTCTCATATTTGTGTTCCTATTGTTAATAACTTGCAAAGAGAAATCCTAAAAGAAGCACATAATGCTTCATATGCCATAATCCAAGAATGATGAAAATGTATAATGCCCTGCGATCTCATTTTTTGGTGGCCTGAAATGAAGAAAGATATAGCAGCCTATGTTTCAACATGTTTGACTTGTCCGTAGATCAAAACATAACATCAAGCACCTATATAAAAATTAAAACCATTGACGATTCCAGCATGGAAATAGGAATGAATAAACATAGACTTTGTATATGGGTTACCGAGAACTTTAAGAAGAATGATGTTATATGGATGATCATTGATAGACTAACTAAGTTGGCCCACTTTTTGCCTATTCGATGGGTAGTTCACTTAAGCACAATGGATGAAATTGTCAAATTACATGGCGTTCCAGTGTCCATTGTATTATATATAGATCCGCGATTTATATCTTAATTTTAGGTTACTTTGCAATAGGCTTTGGGTACCAAGTTAAATCTTAATACTACTTTTGATCCTTGGATAAATGGAAAATAAGAAAGGACAATTTAGACACTTTAAGATATGCTTCGAGCTTGTGTGATATAGTTCAAAGGTGCAAGGGATGAATATATTGCCTTTATTGAATTTGCTTATAATAATCATTATCATAATAGTATATAGATGGCACCATATGAATCACTATATATAAGAAAATGTTGAAGTCCTATATATTAGGATGAATAAGAGATACATGTTTTAAAAGGGCTAGAACTAGTGCAAGACATTGTGGATAAGGTAAATGTAATCAAAAGTAAATTTAAAGCTACACAAGATAGGCAAAAGAGCTATGCAGACCAACACATAAGAGAAGTGAAATATGATGTAGGAGATCAAATGTTCCTTCAAGTTTCACTATGGAAAGGAATAATTCGATTTAGCAAGAAGTGAAAACTGAGTCCTCGACACATAGGACAATATGAGATCCTGTAAGGAATCAGTCCATTGGTTTACAAGCTAACACTACCACTAGAGATGGCTTAGATTCATGATGTATTTCATGTGAGTATGCTCACAAAGTATCAGTCTTATCCTACACATAGACTTTGGGATCCAACAATAACAATTGCAAATGATGTAAGTTACATTGAAGAACCAATGAAAATTAATGGTTATATGACAAAATAGTTACAAAATTGAGAAATCCATTTGGTTAGGGTGTTATAGAGAAACTACTCATTAGAAAAGGCTACATGAGAAACCGAAGAGAACATTAAACGACAATATCCATATTTTTTTATAGGTATTAAATTTCTAGGACAAAATTCTTCACAAGAGGGGAAGAAATGCAACATCCTTATCCTCATTAATTGGCATTATCACATGAACATATTAATTGTATAAATGATTTGGAATCCCACATGAACATATGCAATGGATAAATGATCATTTGGATAAGTGAATTGGATAAGCATGATGATGACTCTTGCACCATTGCATTTGGGACACTTGAACATATATGTGATGTTTGTATAGTTGCATGACAAATTATCTTATGTTGTGTGCTTGTTATAACATCATAAATAATTGTGTTTTAGAGGTTATTTAAAAGTATAAGCAGCATATGGGATTAGAATATGGATGGAGGTGATGAAAGAGTGAACAAGAGGGACTATAAGAGGAAAAGTGAATTTCCAATGAATGGAAATGAGACACCATGATTTGGTCTTATTATAATAGGTTTACGAATTGAATTTTTTATCCTTTAAGAAGAAAATATAGAGGATAAATGTGAGGGGTAGTAGAAAAAGAGAGAGCTAAGAAAGAAAGAAATAAAGGAAGAAAAAGAAAGAGAAGAAGAAGAAGAATAATAATAATAATAAGGAGAGGGAGAAGAGTGAGCTGCCTAGGAAGAAATCCTAAGCTTTTCTAGTTCTGGGAAAATAGATAAGTTAATTTATCTTATTTCAACATGAAATTTCTCCTAAATGACATGTTAATCATGCATGGTTACTAAGAATTATGAAGCAATTTAAGGTGGAGCTCATATATAAAAGTTGAAATTCAAAAGAAACAGAGCTAATTGTGTTAGTTTTATTGTTAAAGTAGCTTATTGCACCTACCATTTTATAACCCTATAAGAGGAATTAGAGAAAGTGTAAAATATGATAGTTGGAGTTTTATGCCCCATATAAATTCATGTAAAACAACTTTACTTAATTTGGTGTGTGTGAGGAGAAATGGCTCCTTCATTAGGGCTGGTTCATAACTAATATGATTTAGAGAAACTGTAAAACATGAAATTTGTAGGGTTATATCCTCTATAAATACTTGTAAAGCAGTTTTCTTGATTTGTTGTGTGGAAAAAGATATGGCTCATTGATTGTAACTGACCATGAACCCAATGACAACTCATCTATCTTTTCATTCTATTCTCCAATAATTTGATGGCCATAGATTCAGAAATTGATGATGTGCCAAACTTGAAAGTTGTATATTTATGTCTTAACTACATTCCTGCAATATATTTTTGCCAAATTTAACATGGTTGTTGAGCTATTGTCCCTTCATCATAATTGATTGTCAACATATTAAAAACCTTATCACCCTGGGATTGGTCAAAAGTTTTGGTGACTTTATAGACTGAATTAAACAATGAGTAAAACATAAAAAAATATTCCTTTATGTGTTTTGTAACTTTTGGAAAATTAGTTTTGCAATTGGACTTGTACAATTTGAGATATACTTAAGATTATAAGACATACTCATACTGAGATTACATTGAAATAGGGAAAAATTAAAAAATTCACCATATTTTCTATATGTCTTATATTATCCTAAAATTTGACTATGTTGTATCACTATGTATCTAGTTTAGAATTAAGTCATTTGGATAAGTATATCTAGAGTTATTGTAACATCCTTATCCCTATTCATTGGCATTATTACATGAATATATTCATTGCACAAATGATATGAAATCACATATGAGCATATGCATTGTATCAAATGATATGAAATCTCACATGAACATATGCACAGGATAAATAATCATCTAGACATATGAATTGTAAAAACACGACAGTGACAATGACACCGTTACATTTGGGATAC
>CATIWR010308362.1:0-13772 GCA_949677035.1 Omphalea diandra | reverse complement strand
TTCAACTGGTCTTGAAGATCTCCATTATTGTGACTTGAAGAGTTTCAGATCAAAGTTCATTCTAGGCTTTTCTTTCTTCGTGGGTCTCTCTCTGCCTCAATACTTCAGTGAATCTGATTTAATTTCTGGTCACGACCTTCCGCATTCGAATCCCTCCTGGGTGCGTAAGGATTTATCATTGAGCATATTAAAGGCATGCTTGGCGTTTCTATCGCCAATAGCATATTTTGAAATATATATATATATATATATATATATATAAGTTGTTTCACTAATTAATAATTGATTTGTTAATATAAATTTTGTGAGTTAAAAATTGGTTTGAAATAAATTAATATTTAAAAATTTTACCCATAACTATTGAATTAAACTAACAATATAATTAAACTACTTTTGTTAGTTTAAAAATATTTTTAAAACTTAAAATGTTGTAGTTTAACAACAAAAATAAATTTTTACAATTGGTATGCTAAACACGCTTTCACGAATTAAGTTATTCTGATTTTTTTTTCTTTTGGATTTCAATCAGTTGAAACGCATGGTGCAAGTGGTTTCTTCATCTCCACCAACGATTGCAGTAATAATTGCTTTCCTTTTCGATCGCTTCACTCCTAGACCTAGTCCCAGGCGAGAGGACATATGGGAAGTGTCCATGGTTGACATCCCCGAATCAAAGAAAGAGGACAAGAAGAAATCTATGCTGAAGGAAGAGGAGATGAAAGAGACAGATATGGAGCTGGAAAATGAACTAAGATCTTCTGTTGCAAAACTCCATTCATTTTCTAGTTTTCGTCATCTGTTATCATAATTTGCTATGAAACTATTGGTACATTTTGTTCCGCACCATCTCCTCCCGTAAGTCTGTCCTCATGACAGTCTTTGCAATTGGATCATCTATACAAATTGAATGCAGTTGCATAATTCCATCGTCCATTGTTCCATAATCTTTGTTTACAACCAACTTATTCCGTCATAATATATATATATATATCATTTTCCATTTGTTTAATGAAATAATACTTTTTCTATTTAAAGGTGATAATTTTTTATCCAAACCGAAAATTCAACATGATTCCATTTGAAAAAAGTGATCTGAACCCAAATAAATTTGAAATAACCTAAACCAAAATGATCTAAAAATTTTTAAGTCAAATTAGATATGGATCAACCTGACGGGTTGTGTTGAGATTGACTTGAATGAATCTACTCATGATTCGATCCAATTGATCTGGTGACAATATAAAAAAAGATAAATTTTATTATTTAACAAGTATAAGATAGAATAATTAAAGTAAAAAAATCTATTTTTTAAAATGATTATATTATTTAATTAAATTAATTTTAATTTTATTTAAAATATAGTGATATTTTTTTATATTTTTAACAAACTTACTTTTAATTTTACTATACCTTTTCATATGCCTAAATTAAAATTTCTTATTTGTTATTATGAATTATGTTATCAGAATAACAGTTATTTATTGTTGCAAAATAATTTTATCATAATTTTTTAAATGATTTAATATAGTAATAAAAATATTGTTGAAATAATATTATTTTTCTTATATGTAACTTAATGAGTAATAGAAATGTATGAGGAAAAGATTTATATTATAATTTATCTTATATACTTATTTTATTATGATAAAAATTTTTGACATAAAAAAATCTATCACAAGTTTGCTTATTCTTCTTAATAATAATAATTATAAATTGAATTTTTGTTATGATAAAACCATATATTAATATAAAATTAATTTTATCATACAACTTTGTATGATATAAATTTTATCATAATACATAAAATTTCTTATAGTGAGTAGTTTACTATTATTGTGCATTGTATACTTGTTTATGAATTCATTTAAATTATGATATATGATTTTAATGTAATTATATATAAACTTAATTCATCTGCTTATTTTCATTAAATATAATCATTTAATTAAAAATAAATTATTTTTAGTTTATTAAGTATTAAAATAAAATAAAAAATTTAATGAAGCTCTGTTTATGTACAATCTATCTTTTTAAAAAAATAAATTCTAAAAAAATTAGTATTTTCATTATTAATTATGAGAAAATACTACATAAATAATAAAAAATTCAAATTCAAATTTGGAAATTTATAAAAAAAAATTGAATAACAAATTATTTGATCTTACCAAAAATTTTTATTTATATACAAACTTGATGATTGATCTGAATTTTTTTGAAATTTGAATGATTGGAATCTGACTCGATTCGAAAATATCTCAACTTAAAAAATAATTTGATCCAAAAATAATTCAACTCAAAAATAACTCGACTTGACGAATTTGTGGCATCTACTTCTATCATGGTTTTTCAGTTTGGACTTTCTGCGTGCTCATTATGGCTACCATGTATACTTTCCTTTTTTGTTTTTTTGTTAATACAACTCCTGCGTTTCTGTAGCCTAATCATACATCTTCTTTGTAATTGAATCACCTACACAAATTGGATGTAGTTCCACAATGCCTTAGTCCAATATTGTTTGTTTACGACTAACCTATTCTTTCATGATTTTCCAACTCGTAAATTATACTTTCCCATACCCAATGTGATTGCCATGGAACATATTTTATGACTATGGAATCAATTATCTTTAAATTAAATATTTTCAAATTTGATAAAATTTGTAAATAAACTGCAAAATAATAAAGAGCACAAGCCATTATATATTTTACAAAAATAAAATACAGCCTCGTAAGACTACAAATTTAAAATATAGGACCCGACGGTCCATATTTTAATGAAAAATATTATTTCTTAAAAATATTTTAATTTGAATTTTTTTAACCTCTGAATGAATTTTTGAACCAAATAAATAACAGAATTTATTTACAAAAAAAATTATTTTTAATAAAATTTATGTTCAAATCAAATGAATTATTTGTTAATTTATACCAATCAATATGAAAAGTTCATTTTGACTCAAACATGAATGAATTTATGAAATTAAAATTTTAGAATTCTAAATTAATTCTTTAACATGCCAAATATGATTAGTGTAGATTTGTAAATCAACTATATAAAATTGTTTGAAATTCATTTATGCCAAAAGCATTCGATTAAAAACTCACTCTTCAACTTTCAATGAACATGATTCTACATCACTCTTTTAACTTCTAATGAACATACAGGGAATTGGAACTTTGTTGGATGCAGTGTTTGGCACGGGACTTGGCTCCACATATTCATCGTAATAGGCTAAACTCTGAATCTCTTGAATATATATATATATATATATATATATATATATATATATATAACACGCTCCTTTACAAAATTGTTATGATTTTGTAAAAGAGTGTGTCATGTTTTTAGTCAATGTATATATTTATTTATGTATATTAATAATAAAAAAAATAATTTAGCGAGAATTTATTTTATTTACATTGAACATGCAGGTTTATTTGAATTAACGCAATTAGGCAGCCCAAACATTGTCTTAGTATCAGCAATTTTCATGATTCTCCTTTCCGCGTTAGGTGAAGTATTCTGTAGAAAAATCTGTTGTACATTTTATTTGTTTTATCTTGCTCTTATCTCTCTCATAATTTATCTAGCTTATAATTGAAGGATTGGATCGTATGTTACATCTTTGACAGGAATATTAGAATTTTTATGTCGGCTAATATTAATTATTGATTTGTTTTAATTTTTTATAAAAATAAACGGAATAATATAGTTTATTGATTAGTGGGTAAACTCAATTAAATCGTGATCAAATGGATTATGGGCTTATGACACCTTTAGTGTGCCGATATGAAAGACGGTTATGTGTAGATCTAATTTAACATGAACATGTGATTGGTGAGTTTGTTAAATTCATTATAAATACACTAAGTCTTCTCTCCTGCCTGCCAACCCTAACCCTAGCTGCTACACTCATTTGTAGTCGTCTTGAGAGAAGGTAAAGGAGAGGAAAAACTTAGCTCTCGAATTTCATTCTTCTAATCTATTTCTTTTGTGCTTAATTTCAGTGGTTGAAATTATGGATCAAAACAATTTCGGATCTAATGCGTAAGCATGTACGAAATTTGTTTTCGCTTAACTATTGATTAGTATTTTAAATTCATGTATTAAATCCTGAATAAATTCTCACATGTGGTATCAGAGACTAGGATTGTACATGATTTAGAACCCTAAATATTTTGTATTGATAATTAAATTATGAGTCTATTTACTTGTTTTATTCGAGGTATTCGAAGAAGGGATTAATTAAAAAAAATTGTGATTGCTCATTGTTTTTCATATATCTTTCTTAGCATGAAAATCATGAATTGTTTGTTGCTTTTCGTTGAGTTGGGATCATCGAATTTGTGCAGTTTTTTTTATTTCAATGATTATTAATAATTTGGTGGTTTATATATAGTTGATTGTCAATTTATAATTTAGTGATATTAGATTTGTAATAAAATAAATAAATAAATAATAAATATTTGATTTGTATATATATGAGAAAATAATCATGTATTTAAAATTAAAGTATATTGTGTTTGATACTTTATATAGGTTTGATGTATATATTTGTGGTTGGTATGTGTTTTAATTAGACTTTTATTAATCTCTAATTAAAAATAATTTTATGGGTTGATATGGGTGTTACCACCAAAATGGAACATTCATTGAAATTTGTAGAGTTATTTTTAATTTTTTGCAAAGAGATAATTCTGAATTAATGTATATAATAACATGCCCAAAGGGGGTTATTAGATGCATTTATTTTGGGAGTTGGAGTTGGAATGAAGCTATTTGAGTTAAGAGTTGCATTAGTCTAGAGAGTCTGTCTGCCCAAAGGGGATAGATTTCTCAAAAACTGGTGTAATCTCGATTGTGTGCTTCATAACTAGAAATTCTATTGCATGTGCATGTTCTACCCAAAGGGGAATGTGTAGTGATGTAATAATTTTCTAGATTGTGTAAATTATAACTTTAATTTTGTACATAGCCCAATTCTAATACAAGTTTTTGTTTTGTCGCAAACAGTCTCCTTTAGTCTCAATAATAGTACTACGACTGTTGAACTCTTGACTAGTACCAACTTTAACATGTGGAAATAGGACATTCAGTTTGTTTTGGGAATGGTTGAGATAGATTATGTCCTTTATGAGGATGAGCTTATTAAACCCACCTATGAAAGCAATATTGAGGAAAAGGAATTACATGCCAAGTAGGAGAGATCCAATTGCCTTAGTCTTATGGCCATGAGGAAAACTATTCCTGAATATTTTAGGAGTAGTTTGCCCACTAATGTTATTGCCAAAGTTCTTCTTGCCACTGTAGAAGATAACTATTTCGTATCTGATAAGGCTGAAGTTGTAACCCTTATGAGTCAGTTAACTAGTATGAAATACAACCACAGTGGAAGTGTTAGGGATTACATTCTAAATATGGTTCACCTTTAAACCAAACTTAGGGGTCTTAAACTTGAGATTTCTGACGAATTCATAGTTCACCAAGCCCTAAACACTTTGCCTCTTAAATTTAGCCAAATTAAGACTGCCTATAACACCCACAACACTACCTGGATCATTAATAACCTTATAACTAAATATGATGTTGAGGAAAAGAAACTCAAGAAAGAGAAGGTTGAGGTTGTCATGCTAGTGACACAACCCAAGGTTGATCCTAAAAAGCATAAGGGTAAGTCTAAACCTAATTATTATGCTCCTAAGAAGAATCAAAATTTTAAATGGCATGGTAGAAGTCAAACCAAAAAAGTAGGTGATTCTAGAATTGTCGACAAGAGTAAGGTGAAATGTTTCTTTTATCATAAAAAATGTCATAAGAGAAAGGATTGTCATAAATTTACAACTTAACTAAAGAAGAAAGAAGAAAAAGGTATTCCTTTGACTTATGTTTGCTTTGAATCTTATATGGTTGATGTACCACCAAACTTTTGGTGGCTTGATAGTGGTGCAACTATTCATGTTGCTATTACCTAGCAAGGGTTCATAAGCAAACGGAAGCCAAGTGAAAGGGAGTCCAAACTTAGAGTTAGGAATAATTTGGAGATAGATGTTGAGAAAGTTAGAGTAGCTAAGTTAACATTGGAGTCTGGATTTTGTCTCATTTTAGAGAACACCTTTTATGTTCCATCCTTTAGGAGAAACCTGGTTTTTGTTTTTATTTCTATTTTAGATAAGATTGGATATCATTTTGTTATTGGTAATGGAAGAGCTAATATGTTCTTAAACTCTAAATTGATTGGTGAATGTGTTTTGTTCGATAATTTATATAGATTGTGTTTGGATGATGCTAGTAATTGTGAACCTTCTTATGAAGCCAATTTTGAACGATCCTTAGTTAAAGAAAAAAAATTTTCATTGTGGCACAAACATTTATGTCATATATCTAGAGAAAGAATTGAAAGACTAGTGAAAGATGACATTCTTCTCTCTTGATTTTGAGATCTAAATGTTTGTATGGACTATACAAGGGGAAAATTGACTAAGACAAAAAAGAAAGATGTTAATAGAAGTTCAAATCTTCTAGAGATTATTCACACTGACATTAGTGGACCTCATTTTAGTGTTAGAATTTTTATGTGGGTTAATATTAATTATTGGTTTGTGTTAATTTTTTATAAAAACATATTGAATAATATAGTTTATTAATTAATGGGTAAGCCCAATTAAATTGAGATCAAATGAGTTATAGACTTATGACACCTTTAGTGAGCCGATATGGAAGACGGTTATGTGTAGACCTAATTTAATATGGACACGTGATGGGTGGGCCTACTAAATTCATTATAAATAGGCTAAGTCTGCTCTTCTATCTGTCAACCTAACCCTAGCCGCTACACCATTTATAGCCGTCTTGAGAGAATGTCAAGGAGAGGAAGACTTAGCTCTTGATTTCCATTCTTCTGATCTATTTCTTTTGTGTTTATTTTTAATGGTTGAAATTATGGTTCAAAACAATTTTGAATCTAACGTGCAAACATGTACGAAATTCATTTCCACTTAACTATTGATTGGTGTTCAAAATTTATGTACTAGAACCCGAATAAATTCTCACAAGGAAAGCTTTTGGTTGTTCTCGCCTCTATACCATTCCCAATTGTAGCAGCTTTATACGTTATCTTCTTCCCCTACGTGGGTATGTATCCCATTTCTTTATTTGTCTTTTAGAAACTTAAGTATATTGTTGAATTATATCTCATAGCAATTAACTAAAGGAAAAATCAATATTTATAATTTATAAATTTGTATATTATTAATAATGGCCCTAAATTCTGAGAGGGATTCCTTGGCTAATTAAGAAGACTTCACCATCCCGTCTAAGTGATCAATCAAAAGAGCTAAAATAAGAAATGAAAAATGACACATTGAGTGGATTCATTATGGAGGGAGCGAGTAAATCCTTGTTGAAGCTAAACTAATGATCGAGCAAAAAGAGTAACGCGATATTGAGATGGAGTAGGATTATGAGAGAAGTGAAGGAGAACAGGGAGAATTTGAATCAAAAGACGAGGAAATGGGTAAGATTGTCACTGCAAATTTCGATGGAGATGGGATTAAAAAGAATATTGATGTTAAAATGGACAACAGAGGTTACAAAGGAAATAAGTAGGAAAGGGATAAAATACTTGCGATGGAGAACTTATTGTTAAGCACTGTTATGGTCTGTTTCATACATGAAATTGTTTATCTAAGTAATAGTATCAGTAAATAACTATGTTTGGTACATATAATATATATTGGGTTTTGTAATCCCAAAAGTATAGCTAATCCATGAAATTCATTTTATCTAAAATCTAGTCTTTCATATCTGTAGTAATCCATCTGTAGTTGGATTATTAATCTTATCATTCATAAATTTTAATTCCTAAAATAACCTTAACTTTTTATTTCATTTCTCAAAAATGACCTAAAATTTCCAATTTATTTTTTAATTATTTGTACTTATATTATCATTCACCTATAAAAAAAAAATAAATCATATGATATACAAAAAGATAATATTATCCAAATTAATTAATACCTTAGAGCAAAATAGTAATTCAAGCCAACATAAAAGATGAGAAAATTTTTTGAGATAAAGAAAAATTAAAAAAATAATAATTTTTATATATAGGGCAAAGGGTATTTAAGTGATTTCATTATTTTAATAATTTATCTATTTGGTTAAACTATCCTACCAAATATAGGATTAACTAATACTATGGATTAAAATGGTTACATTAAATAAGGTTTAATATAAGCAATTCTATGAGTTAACTAGGCCTAGTATTAAGAGTAATTCTAAGGATTATGAATCCATGAACTAAATAGGTTGTTTAGATTTGTTTGATATCGTTGATAGCAATTATTAATAGTTGTTAGCAAATAATGATTTGACATTAAGTATTTAGTAAATTACATTAATTGTTGTTGTTAATTCATAAAATGACTAATAAGATATACTATTAATATCTTATATATAGAATTAAATAAATTAACTATAAAATTAAAACATAATAAAATAATATTTTTTTTACATATATTTATAAAGCATACTTTCAAAACATAGAATCTCAAAAAAAAAAATTTCAATATATTTGTAATTTCCTTACATTTTGTTATGTAAATAATACTTATTATTTTAATTTTTGAAGTATAAAAATTCTGACCATCTTGAAATTCTACAACTTTAATCTATTATTTGTACAATAATATTATAATATCTTATTTTTATAATTATCGTCAATTATTTTTTTGGTAAATTGCTACAATTATGTTGTATAATTTTTTTTTTCTATATTTTGTATTAGTGGTAAGAATTTTCAATGTATTTATTAGTTCCAATGGTAAATACTTTTTTATGTAGTCAAAAAAATAATAACTTAACATTAAGCATATCTTTTACCCTTTCTTTATTTTTTTTACACTAAAATTGCATATTATAAAATCTCAATATTTTATCAAACTAAATTTGTTACTTTTTCAAATGCATAAGTAGCTTATAGAATAATATTAATAATTCTTGTTATTGTAATTTCAGTAAAAAAATTAAAATTAAAATTAATAACATTTTATTTACGTTGTCATGAGAAAATTAAGTAGTTTACGTTGTCATGAGAAAATTAAGTAGTTTAGCTTAGAAGTGAGTAAAAACTAGATTGAACCAATATTATTCAATTGATTTAGTTCAATTTTTCAGTATAAAATAGTTTGATTCAATTTTAATTTTGAGAAAAATTGATTTTTAGTTCGGTTTGATTTTCTATAAAAAAAATTGAATAATTGAATAAACTGAAATTATTAAAGAATCAAACTAATTTGCATCGAATCAACTTAAAATATATGTCATTTAATCAAATCGAACCAATTCAAATTGAAATTTTATAAATTCAGTTTGGTTCAAATTGTAAGTATATAAAATTTGGTTTATTTGATTTTTTACTAATTTTTGTACAGTTTGATTCTTAAAATATAAAATTCAGTTTATTTGATTTTGATTAAAAAAAAAGAATCAAACTGACCAAATGCTCATCTTAATTTAACTATATTGTAAATTAAAAATGATTTACTTTCTCAACTTAAATACAAAAGTTTAGTTAATGATTTTGTATCTCAAAAGTAAGGAAAACAAATTTTGAATAATTTTAAAATGTTTATTTACATTATTAAAGGTCATTAAAATAACTCGTCAAAAGCTACAAATATTATTGAGCCAACCCTAGTGATGAGAATAAATGGGCAAATTATATCATGGACCCCTAACCCACAATGCTTTGTGGTTCAGGGGTCCAAAATACATGTGGTGGCAAATCTCTTCCATAATTACTGATTTGTTTCTTTTATTTAAACAAACTTCCTTTTTTTTTACTTGAAATAATAGTGTTTTGTTTATTTTTTTAACAAATTTCCTTTTTTATTTTAAATATACATATTTATGCTTTTATACATCTCTTTTTTTATTTTTAATTACATTGACATTATTATTATTATTATTATTATTATTATTATTATTATTATTATATGAAATGGTTTCTTACTTAAAGTTAAAGATAAAGATTGCTAGTTATTGAGAGGTAGAGACAAGAGAAGTGTGAATGAGATGCTGCTAAATTTTCTTATAGATGAGATGACAATTAACCTCGGTATGGTGGAAAATATGATTTGCATAATTACTAATTTGTTTCTCTTTTTTTTTTTTTAACAAACTTCTTTTTTTTTACTTGAAATATTACTGTTTTGTTTATTTTTTATAACAAATTTCTTTTTTTATTTTAAATATACATATTTATGCTTTTATAAATCTCTTTTTTTATTTTTAATTACATTGGCACTATTATTATTATTATTATTATTATTATTATTTGAAATGGTTTCTTACTTAAAGATAAAGATTGCTAGTTATTGAGAGGTAGAGACAAGAGAAGTGTGAATGAGATGCTGCTAAATTTTCTTATAGATGATATGACAATTAACGTCAATATGGTGGAAAATAGGATTTGCAGCACTGTGAAAGCGATTTGATTGTCAGAATGAAGCAATACTAGGACACATTGATAAATGCCTAAATCTTGCGACAAAGACTGAAGCCATAAAATCTCTCAACAAGGAGAAGACAAAGCCCGATATTCAGATTCAGCAAAAGAATAAGAAACTGTATGTTGTTTCTTGATCTCTAAGAAATAGATGACGAGTCAAGTAAAGCACAAAATCGTATAATAATGAAGAGACAAAAATATGGGCTACTAGTACAATCAACATTGAA
Source organism: Omphalea diandra (assembly GCA_949677035.1). NCBI lineage: Eukaryota > Viridiplantae > Streptophyta > Magnoliopsida > Malpighiales > Euphorbiaceae > Omphalea > Omphalea diandra. The sequence goes on along the minus strand of CATIWR010308362.1, from coordinate 3,035 downwards.
AACTCTAAACTTGAAGTCATATGAAGATGGAAGAAAAATGCCTTATCTAGGAGTTGATTTAAGATGGCGATCCAAATGAAGTGTAGCATCTATACCAATCTTGTGATGTTGGCTCAAAAATTGGGTAACAATGTGAAATGAATAAGCAATATTTGGCCTTAACAAATAGATGAGGCAACCAACTAAGGAATGATCTAAACGAAACTGAACAAAGCCATTCAATAAAAGAACAGATGAAAATTTAGTAATGCATTGCCTTGATGCTTATTTTAAGCCATATAAGGACTTGTCTAATTTGAAAATTAACTGTTCTTCTTTACCCTGAACACAAGGTAGAGTGACATCTAAGTTTCTTTATCAAGAACCCAAAAGAAAAAGGCATTGTGAACATCAATTTGGTGTAAAGAAAAATTCTTAGCAGAAGCAACAACTAAGAGACATCTGACAGTGGTCATTTTTGCAGCAGAAGTAGAAGCTTCAAAGACGTTGAATCCTTCTTGTTGGGTATAACCCTTGGCAACAACGTGTGGCTTGTAGCGATTAATAAAGCAATTTGAATGATATTTGACCTTGTAAAGCCATTTGCAACCAATGGGAGATTTTTAGAAGTAGATCAATAATTCTCCAAGTGTTGTTTTTAGTTAAAGCATGGTTGTTTTCCAATTTAGATCTTTAACAGCTTGAGAATTAAGTTTTTGGTTCAACAATACACATGACACTTGATGCGAAAGAGAAATAAAGAAGGATATAAGTTATGGTTAAATACTTCGACCCTCTGAGTTTTTTCATATTAAACTATTTAATCTTTCACTTTTATACCTTATACTAAAATATTTCTTAACATTCTTTCATCAAAATTTTTTACATTTTCTGTTAGTCAAATAAATAAAAGTCAATAAATACATCTTTAAATTATAAAAATTCCAAAATTATCCTTTAACATAACCCCAACATAACCAAAATGCCATCTCATGTCCTCCCATTCTTCCTATTTTTAACCCCCAACCCACTACCACTATCGAATCCCAATCTTCCATCGCTATCCAAGCCTTTTGTGCCTCCTCTCCTGTCGGCTTTTCCTCTACATCTTTTGCCCATCCGACCATCCTTTTATCCTCTTCAGTTACACCTTCACTAATTATGAGATCCCCGGATTGCTCATTGTTGTCAGAGTTGTTGTTGTCTTCCTCATCAACATTAGATTTGTGCTTATCTCCGCTCTCATGGTTGGTTTGGCCGTTGTTAAATTCGTGTTATGTATAACACCGTGTTATGTACAACACCATATCGAACTCTTTATTTTTAGGAAAAGCCCATTCTTTGTGAAAGTAAATAATGCCACTAATATTCTTTGGGGTGACCCAGACCTCACATTTACAATCAAAATGAAACATAGTAAGGATCATTTCCTTTATGAGTCTGAATCCGATGAGTCTTCTACACCTACTAAAATTTGCAAGACATATTTTTCAACCGTTTGTTGGATGGACTTTCAATTTATTCTTTTGATGCCCATAACAATGATGCTAGCTCTAGTGACGAGGCCGCTAACATTACTCCTTCTAATATGTGTTTTAGATGGTTGAAAGGTTAGTAATAATGGAGTGGCATTACGACAATACAATGTGGCTTATGTAGAGAAGAATGTGTTTTGTCCATATACGTAGTGATATATACTTTGTGCTTTGCCTTTTAATTTTCTACGTGGTGCAATGAATTGTCAAGTTATTGCAAATTTTATTTTGGACCTAATAGTGGCATGGTTTAGGATCTTGAATCATGCTATTGGTTGTGTGATGATGTTTTGCTTTTAAAAAAATTGAGTTCTCATTACTGAAAGGGTTTAGATTTTTGCTTAATGGTAGCAATGGATGAAAGTGTTTGAATTTCTGAATTTTTGTTTTTGAATGGATTGGACTGTAGATATGGAGATTTCTTACTTAGTGATTATAAGATTTGGTTAATACGATTTGGTAAGAATTGAAAATTTAATGTAGAATTAAGGGTATTATAGTCATTTTAGATGAATTTCACAGAAAATTTCACAGAAGCGTAATAAAGTTAACAAAATTGAAATATAAAGATGTTTTAGTATAATATATAAAAATGAATGATTAAATAGTTTAATATGGAAAAACCAAGGGGTCAAGATATTTAACCCTATAAATTATGAATAGATAAAAATTAGAAATAGGATAATGTGTACTTATTGACGAAGATGACGATTGAAGGGGCTGAGTATGAACATTAAAGCACTGGTAATCTTATAAAAAAGCAGACGAATGCAGAGTTCTTAAAGGGCTAATGAGAGGTTCTTATAAAGTTTAAGAGAAGGATTTCGAAAGTGTAAAGAGAATTTTCTAATAAAGTAGGAAAAGTGGAGCAATAATCAAAACTAAGAGAAGATGCATAATGATGGCCATGATGAAGTGTATCTAGCAATAGAGTAAATAAGATTTTAATAAAGATCAATTATGGGTAAGGAAAGAACTTGACTCGAATAGATTAAGCTAAGTATATGTTGATAAGGACAAATATGATCCTAAAAAACAACATCCTACTAACCAAATATTGTTAAGTACTCAATTCATGTAAAAGATACCCCTTTTGGTTTCAAGGATAACCAACAAAAATGCATTTTTTTTAATGTACACTGAATTTATGTTAGGAGGAAGATATGGTAGTGACACAACAAAGACTTCCAAAAACTCTAAGATGAACATATGGCAGTGATTTTTGGTGAAGAATTTTGTATGTTGTTTTATTTTGAAGTTTTGGAGTAGGAAGTCTATGAGAACACAATCCCTCTAGAAGATAATGAAAGATTTTGTTAGGGGCTTCCAACAGAATTATTTTGGTGGTCAAACCCATATTCATTTAAAAATGGAACAACATGCTTAGAAAAGAATTTAGATCCATTTATTAGTGCAAAGTGCTTTAATGGTAGAACTAAATTTTGTTTTTGACATATATATATATATATATATATATATATATATATATATATATATATATATATATATATATATATATAT
>CATIWR010308355.1:0-22615 GCA_949677035.1 Omphalea diandra | reverse complement strand
TGAAATTAACCTCTAATGACATGTTAATCATGAATGATTAGTGAGAATTATGGAGTAATTGAGGTAAATCTCTTGGATGGAAGTTGAATCCAAGAGAACTACAGCTATTTGTGTTGTATTATATTGTTAGAGCAGGATTTTGTACCCATGATTTCATAACCCTAGAAGAGGAATTAGGAAAGTGGAAAATATGAAATTTGTAGCTTTATGTCTCATATAAATACCTATGAAATGGTTTTGCTTGATTTTGTGTGTGTGAGGAGATATGACTCCTTTAGTAGGACTGGGTCAAATCCAAATCGAGATGATCTCGGTCTTCTGTTTTCTTATATTTTGATGGCCTTATGTTCTAATTTTGATAAAGAGTAAAACATAAAATTTGTAGTTTTATGTCCTCTCTAAGTCCTTGTAAATCAGTTTTGATTGATTTGATATGTGGAAAGAGATATGGCTCATTGATTGGGACTGACTCTGTACCAGGATGAAACCTCACATTTCTTTTGAATTTGTTTTCCAAGAATTTGATGGCCATAGATTCATAATTTGATGATGGTATAAACTTAAAAGTTGTATATTTATATTTAATATATATTCTTGTGAAATATTGTTGCCAAATCCAGCATGGTTGTTGAGATATGGTCCCTTCATCATGACTGGTTGTCATCATGTTACAAACCTGCTTACCCTGAGATTTGGTCCTTTGTTTTGGTGACTTTATAGACTGAATTAGACAAAGAGTAAAACATGAAAAATGTTCCTTTATATGTTTTGTAATTGGTGGATTGATTATTATTGCAATTGGATTTGTACAATTTGAGATATTCCTAAGAGTGTAAGACCTACTCATACTGAGATGACACTGCAATAGGGACAAATTTAAAAATACACCACATTTTCTATGTGCCTGATATTGGTTTGAAATTTGAATATGTTGTATCATTAAGTGCCCAATTTATTTGAAAAAAAGAATCAAGTAATTTGGATGAGTACATATGGAGTTATTGCTATGAGAGTATAGCAAGCTCAGGCTGCCATATAAGGAAAATATGCATAAATACTAAGTCCACTTGCATGAATCATGTCATAGTTGCATAACAAAATGAAAATCTTGCTTTATCATCATGAATTGAATTGGTGTATTAAAATAGGCCCTCAAGGAATTGAGGATAATAGTGGGAATAAGCCAAGGCCATCCACGGCTAAATAAGCTTGAAGGATGTGGTAAGTAAATAGCTAACAGTACTATATGTATGATTGGTTAAATACCATGAACTTATATTCAATGGAATGAAATGTTGTTTAATGTGATGATATTGTGGAATACATAGATGAAAGATTGTTATACTCTTCATTTATTTATTTTCATGAGATGGTTATAATAATATTTTATAGTCTATGTGGCAATAATATTTAATAGTCTGTGTGGCAAGGAGATGATAGCCTGTGTGGCAAGGAGATGATAGCCTATATGGCAATGATAAAATAGCCTGTGTGGCAATGATAAAATAGCTTGTGTGGCAATGATATGATAGCCTATGTGGCAATGATATGATAGCTTGTGTGGCAATGATATGATAACCTGTGTGGCAAGAAAATGATAGCCTGTGTGGCAATGATAAAACAACCTGTGCGGCACAGCCTGTGTGGCAATGATATAATAGCCTATGTGGCAATGATAAAATAGCCTATATGGCAATGATATAATAGCATGTGTGACAATGATATGATAGCCTGTGTGGCAAGGAGATGATAGCATGTGTGCCAATGATAAAACAGTCTGTGTGGCAATGATATAATAGCCTATGTGGCAATGATATAATAGCCTATGTGGCAATGATAAAATAACCTGTGTGGCAATGATATAATAGCCTGTGTGGCAATGATATGATAGCCTGTGTGGCAAGGAGATGATAGCCTGTGTGGTAATGATAAAATAGCATGTGTGGGATAGCCTGTGTGGCAATGATATAATAGTATGTGTGGCAATGATATGATAGCCTATGTGGCAAGGAGATGATAGCCTGTGTGGCAATGATAAAACAGCCTATGTGGCATAGTCTGTGTGGCAATGATATAATAGCCTGTGTGGCAATGATAAAACAGCCTGTGTGGCAATGATATAATAGCCTATGTGGCAATGATAAAATAGCTTGTGTGGTAATGATATAATAGTCTGTGTGGCAATGATATAATAGCCTATGTGGCAATGATATAATAGTCTGTGTGGCAAGAACATTTGATAGTCTGTGTGACAATGATATAATAGTCTGTTTGGCAAGAACATTTGATAGCCTGTGTGGCAATGATATAATAGTTTGTGTGGTAAGAACATTTGATAGACTATGTGGCAATAAAATATAATAGTTTGTGTGGCAATAAAATATAATAGTTTGTGTGGCAATAGCATTTGATAGCCTATGTGGCAATGAGATCTATACCCTGTATGGCAACAATATATATAGCCTATGTGGCAACTAAAAATGAAAGCCTTTGTGGCAGTGATATCTACAGCCTATGGCAGAAATTTATAACAGCATGTGTGGCAATAACCTTTCACAGCCTATGTGGCATTTAAGAGTAAAGACTCTTTATTTCGTACATAGATATGATGGTGAGTTATTTATGTTAAAATATTGTTATGTTATTTGTGCAATAACCTTTGATAGCTTATGTGGCATTTAAGAGGAAAAACTCTTTATTTCGTACATGGATATGATGATGTGTTATTTATGTTCAAATATTGTTACGTTATTTGAGATTGAAGTATTGTTATGCATTTACTTACTGAGTATGCAAACTCACTCTTTTGTATGAAATCCTTTTTCAGGAAGAGTAGACTAAAGATTGCATACAGTATACTTTTCGAAGTCATTGTCTAGTAGTGTCAGAGAGGTTGGACTAGTTTGTAGTCAATTAGTATTTTAGTTTGTTTATTCATGTATGTTTTGTTGTAAATAGTTACTAAGTGGTGAACAAGAGACATAGTGAAAAAAAATTTAATCAGGTCTTTTAAATGACAATGGATAGACTTAGAGAGAAAATTAAATGATTATTAATTGGGGTGTCGCAATAAAGGAAAGTTATAAATTGGTTATGAATTTATCAATTTATATGATGTAGATCTATTAATTCTATTAGTTTGTTAACTTTAACAGATTATTTGTCATCATAGAAAAGGGAGACAATGTTAAACCTTTAGGTTGAGAATGTTGAACCTTTAGGTTCCAAACCTTGTTTTGATGATTACAAACAAGTCAAAAGGAATGATCTTTGCCCAAGTATTTGTGTTATTTCTTGCTGGTATATCAATAATTTGAACTAGGTTGATTAGAAAAGAAACTATAATTCAAAGCTCTGAGTATTTAAGTGTGAAGGTCAAAGCAAACCAAGTTTGACAATCTAACGGGTGTTGAAAGCCTTCAACAGGTGTTACAGCAACATTCTGACATAATCAAAGCCTTCTGGACTTCTCAATAGGCATTGCCCTCTTCTAAAATAAGTGTTGAATAACTACTAAGTCATAGTTATGTTCCTTAGTCCTCCAAACAGCCATTGAGATTTCACAATAGGCATTATTTTTACATTCAACAGGCGTGGTACTTTCACAACAAGTGTTGGACTAAGTGACTTTGATTGAGCTAAACCTTCAAGTCTTCAAAATAGGCATTAAAGATTCACCATGGGCATTGGAAAAGCTCCATAGATTGAGCTAAAGTTTCTAGACCCTCTAACGAGGCACACTCAAATACGTAACAAGCGTTGAAAATGGCCAACAGGCAGTGGAAGTTCTCCAATATGTGTTGAATAACTCCTCTAGTTCAAGGTACAAGCTTTTGACCCTTCAGCGAGGGACATCCTTATATGAACAGGTGTTGAAGGTACTACCAATGGGCATTGAGATTCTTCTAACAACCATTGAAGCACTGTTGAAAAGTTTTGGAAAATAAAGTAAAATTTCTTATCTTTCTAGAAATATGTAATAGATATTGTCCACACTTCAATAGACATTAATATTTAAGCCAACAGGCATTGAGAATATCCAACAACCATTGAAGATAGCTGAATAAACATATAAGGAAATCAAAGGAGGAGCGTTAAGATAAACTTCTCTCTAACAGCTAGTTTCGATGGGCATTTTATTAGAACCAAAGACTGTTAAAATTGTGTTTTGCTTGACAACCACCCATTTGTATGAATTCAATGATTTTGATGACTCAACAATAAGCTTGGAGAATTTCCAATGGGCTTTGTTGGTCTACAACTGTAATATGAAGTGGCAGCTTTCTTTCTAATGGCTAATTCTTTGTTTCAACCTACAAAAAGCCCCACTCTTAATAGAAATAAAAAAAAATGTTCTATTAAGCAAGTATTCTATTATGAAAGCCTTTTTAAATCAATAGGGTGAACCAAGAGTAATCTAGCAATCAAGAGAAGTTCATTGTTTAAAGCTTACGAGAGTTATCTTCAAAACAAAGTTTAAAGAACAAGCTTTCCAGATATTCTCTCAATACTCTCAATAAGATTAAGCATACTTTGTGATTGAACTTTAAAGTGCTTTATTGTTTAAGCAAAGATTTATCCTCATCGTTAAAGTTATATTTTGTTTAATGAAACCCTTATTTTGGAGATCTTAAAAATCATACCTTGTGAAAGGTTTAAGGTAGTACCTAGAAATTACTTTGGGATAAGGTTTTAGTAGCCTCGTAATTCTACTTGCAATGGCTTGGTAGTGCCTAGAAACTACTATTATAAAAGTTATTGATAGTGCCTTAAGTTATCTGGATAATGAAGGCTCTAGTGGGAATACTAGAGGAGAGGACATATGCAAGTAGCGTTGAACCTTTGTAAATTAAGTGTCTTGATTCTTCATACATTTTTATATTCAGTTTTAGTATCAATTAATTGTTATTGCCCTATTCAACCCCCTTCCTAGGGCACCAAGGGACCACACTAAAGAAATAAGGAATCAAATGAAAAAGAAGGTGAAAGTTACAATCTATTCTCAATTAAAAAGGGTTATACAAACCAATTTATAGTCCATCCAACCTTCCTAGTGGTCTGTACAAACCATAATAGGTTTGTGCATCCCACCTAGACTAGGTTCTCAATGAAAAAAAAGGAATAAGGGTTATAGAGGAACTAGGATGCCTTCTTATATTTTTTTGCCCTCATAGGCATTATGACTTGATTTTATCCTCTAAAATGTATTGAATATTCACAAATGGGAGTCACAAAGCTTAGACAACCATCTTATTTCCTTATATGAATAACTTTAAGGTTTAGTCTTCTATGCTTAGGAGTGTTTATGAAGAAATTTTGGTAGAGTTTTGTTTGAGTTTCCAAGCCTCTTCCTCCTTTTTAAATAAGAAGGTATTGATAAATGATTGAAAGGTACACCAAAGCTAATATGTCTTTGTTTTCTTTTTATTCTCAATCCACAACAAACAAGAGCCAAGAATATTCTAAAATTAGAGTTTTATAACTGTCTATACAGCTAAAAGATTGGTTGTTGAAACTATTATGTTGGTTATATAGCCAAGTGAATTATAGGGATCAAGGTTCTTAAATCTTCTATTTGTTACGGTTTTGGCCTTGGCTTTATAGCCTAGGAGTTGGTTTTACAACCAAGTAAGATCGTTGTACAACCATCTAAATGATGGTGGAATGGTTTTGATTTGTGCTTGATTAGTCTTAGGGCTTAGTTTAGGTTTGATCCCAGGCTTCCCTAAGCTTTGATCTTTTTTCATTACAACTTTCCTCTTGCATCTTGGAAGACAAATTCAATAGGTTTTTATCATTAGGCTTACATCCTCGGGCCTAAAATCTAATGCTCATAGGTGACTAAATTATACAAAAGAAGACTAAATTTACATAGAAATCTCTTTACATATATAAAAGAAATGTACAATAGAAATAAAATCTCTTTTTCAAAGATAAGAAAGTGATGTACATGAGTATTTACATAACAAAGGATGAGGTATCTATATAAGAAACAACAATTACAAAGTGAGGATAAGGAATACATTAACATTTACATAAGGGAAATTTTATCTACATAATGAGGGACAAGGATTACATTGCATACTTACATGGGAGAAGAATTAGACATGCTCTTTAGGGATTTCCACCCTCCTTTTAGAAAGAATTCAACAAGAGAGGTGTCCAATTCCAAGGTGCTATTACTATTACATATGCCTGATGGTTAAAAAGGTTGTTAAAGTAAATGATTCCCATAAGCTTGGGGAATGATTATCATATAACCCCCCATATGACATACCCGAAGGTACTTGGCTCATGACTGATAAATCCTCCACACCATTTTCTAGGCCTGAATAGAGCTTAAGTCTAAAGTTTTGAGCGCCCATCAGTTATTTAAGGGCCAACCTAGTGCATGGGGTGAAGTGTGAATACTATATAGATGCAATGGATAATTCAATTGATAAAGATAAGATTATAAAAGTGAACCCAAGATTATGGCATAAAGTTAATTTTGCAAGTCCCAAGGGAAGTTGCCACTATGATCACGTCAATTTTGTGGTTGTGCTCGAATAAATGGAATCTCGCTTGCTACCCCGAACCTTTAATCAACCATCATGGGGTCGAGAGGATGGGGATCACACATTGATACAACCCTATTATATGGCGCGTAGTTGGGGTCATTGAGGGAACCATGGAACACTTTATAATATATATAAACATTTATAAAAATCAAGTGACCAGTAGAACCCATATACGATAATACTTCAGCATCACCCATAAACTTAACCATAGTTTTCACCCAACTTTGGTTGGGATAAAATTCTAGGGAAGAAGGATTTGACCCTAAGAAGTCCATCTAGAAGGCCTAATTTATCTTTACCTCGTTAGAGATTGAGTTCAGGAGTTATGCATAATATGAGGAAAAGGTTAGGCACCCCCTAAACCATCTAGATTTTGGGATCTGGCCTTTAAGTATCTTTGGTTCATAATTACTATTTTAGCTTCATTATTTCATTAGTCCATATTAAGCAACTCTAAAACCTTCATCTAATATGTTTTAAAACATTCAGACACTTATAAACATTCACCATAAGGAGAAAGGGTACACATATGATCATAAAAATGGATTAACATGCAATTAACTACATTAACATGAAATATACATTAAAGACTTTTTAACTTGCAAAAGGAAACACATATTAGTCCTAAATCAAGATTAAATAGGAAGCAAAATAGCCTCTAAAACTACTAGGAATGGACAATCAAAGGGAACGCACCACTGCATCTTGTGACTTAGGATCCTAGCCAATTTTGTCCATAACATTTAATGCAATTTACCATGTTAAAGGTTAATTAGAAAGCCTAATCTACTATTTGTATTCATCATGAAGTATATTAGTGTTAAGCTTAATTTAGAAATAGATATTAGACGAGATTTGACCTTGAATTGAGGTCAATATATGTTTAAAATAAGTTATTTTGAGTTAATTTAAGTTATTTTTCACATTTGGATGCTTTATAGGTGTTTTAGCCAGTTTAGAGCGAACTAGGACCAAAACAGGCAAGGATTGTAATTTTAAGGATTAAGTTAGACATTTGGACATGTGAAGGAATAAAGTTCACTATCATGCCCATGACCAAAGTTATAGGGTATGACCCTAGAGACAACTTTTAGTTGTCACAGGCCACCATCAAGACGCATCCTAAGCTATGTTTTGATCTACATTTGTTGAACACTATAAAAAGGCATTTTTAGAGAAAAAAAAATTAGGGAGAAACAAGTTTCAACACAAGATCAAGTACAAGAGTCTAAGAAAGTATTGGATCAAAGAAGAAAAAGAAGAGAAGATCTATCAAGACAATTAAGGGTTTCATCTTTTCTTATCTATATTCTTAATTTCTTTATTAAAGATGATGCTATCGATTTTGGATTTATCTTGTTTTGTTAGTATGCTAGGCTAGATCTTGGATCTAAGATCATGATGTAGCCATGGATAACGATTGATTGATTTATGATTTCAATGACTATGTTGGGATTTTATTCTTTTACAAGTAAATGATTCTTGATCCTAATGCTAATGATTGCTTGATCACCAATTACATAATTTGTATTTTATTTATAGATCAAGAGATTATAAATTGAAAGATACTTAAAATCATTTCCCTTAGGTTAATATATCCACTTAACCTATTGTAATAACTTAAAGGATTACTAGAGCAAAAAAAAATAATGCATTTTTATTTCACAACGAGAGATGGATCTGGAGAAATGGTTACAAGTTAAGTGACTACTTGAGAGAAAGGACTTAATCACTAGAGAGAAAATTGATAGTTGTAACTCTTAATCTAACATAGCATTGAATGACTAATGATTTTATGATTTTCCATTGGTGAGATCAAGTACCCTAGGTGTTTTATCATAAGGTTTTCTTTTTCAATTGCTTTTGTCTTTTTGCCATTAATTTGTTAGTTTATTTTCATTATACTAGTAGTTTAGATAGCATCTCAAATATTTGGTTTCTTGTTGAAAATACAATCATCATATTTTAATACTTATTGCCCTTATCTTTATGGGATAATATTCACACATATCCTTATGCACTATATTAGTTTGGTCATCATCTTCTAATGGTATTTTGCAAGGTGAGTTTAAAGAATAGTTTGAATAAGATAAGATTAAAAAAAAAAAAAAGTTTGGATTCATTGATTAATTCAGATTTAACCCATATTAAGATTTTGAACTAATGAAATTGGTGTCATTATAGGGGACATGGTACTTTAATATTGAAGGCTTTGATTCAATTCTTAATCTAAAATTTTGCGTTTCATTGTGCTTGATTTCAGGTGTAAAACTTTATCTTGCATGCATAGGAATAGGAGTTTGGACCTAGAATAGCAAGATTTTGAACCTTTTAATCTTTAGATTGAAATAACTCTTAGATGGGTATAAGGCAGAAAAGATTGGAATAACATAATAGAAGAGATTCAATGAAGAATAACCAAGAGAGTGAACGGTTTGAAAGGGACTATGGTATTCCATAGCTTAATGAACTATAACCCAAAGTTACTAGACTAGCTCTCAATGTTAACAACCTTGAGATCAAGCCTGCAATCATGTAGATAGTCCAAAATAATCATTTGATAAATTACCACATGAAGATCAACACGTTTATAAAACTACATTCTTGGAGATTTGTGATACTTTCAAGCAAAATGGAGTCTTAAATGATTATATTAAATTGAGATTTTTTTCCTTTTCACTTAGAGACAAAACCAAGTCATTAGTTCCAGGCTCAATCACTATATGGAAAAACTATCACAAGCCTTATTAAACAAATTATTTTCTCTAGTGAAGATGGCCAAATTGAGGAATGACATTTTTCCTTTTGCTCAAATGGAAGGAAAGTCTCTCTATGAGGCTTAGGATATATTCAAGGAGTTATTAAGAAAGTGTCCTTAACATGGCTTATCTAAGTGTCCTATATTACAATTTTTTTATAATGGTTTGAGTCCTTTCTTAAGGGGCACCTTAGATGTTGTTGTAGATAGAACTTTGATGGCCAAAATGAAAGATGCAACCTATCAATTGCTTAAAGAGATGGCTACCAATAGTTACCAATGGCCAACTGAAAAAATCATGCCAAAAAAGATAGTAGGAGTGTTAGAGGTTAATCAACTAACTATTATGTAAGCCGAAATAGCCAATTTATCAAAGTGAATCAATGCCATGAATTGCAATGCCATAGCTACTCTAACTACGCAAATGACTTCTTGTGAACTTTATAGAGGAGGTGGCCATGTGAGTACCGATTGCCAAATAGGTAGCCCATTTACTTCTTTGAATGTCGAGCAAGTAAAATTAGTGGGGAATTTCAATAATAGATAAGGCAATAATGCTTATTCCAATTATTATAATCCTAGTTAGAGAAATCATCCAAACGTTTCTTATAGTGGAAATAATGCCTTGAGACCAAAAGCACCCCCAAATTTTCAATCACAATAATAGCAAGATAAGAAATCAAGTTTAAAGGTCATGATAGAGAAATTTATTATCAAAACCAATAAGAGGATGGATGTATAAGTTGAAGCTTTAAAGAGGATAAATACTAAACTTGATCAAATTAGTAAACATCATTCTTGATCTATTTATGTATTAGAGGTACAAGTGGGACAATTGGCAAATGTTATTTCATTTATGCAAGTGGGAAGTTTACCCTTTAATTCAAAGGTCAATCCTAAAGAGCATGTGAAAGCCATCACTTTGAGAAGTGGAAGAAAGGCAGAACATAGAGTTGGTTGGCCTACAGATGAAAAAAATAAAAAAAAAGAAGAAGTAACTCAAAAAGAGGAGCCTCTAAGGAGGAATCACATGGAATAAGCTTATCTTCCACCACTAAAGGTTCAACTTTATGTGCCTCATATTCCATTCCCTTAAAGATTAAAGAGTCAAAGAGATGACAAAACAACCAAGGATTTTGCCAAATTCCTTAGAATTTTCAAAAAGATTCACATCAACATTCCATTTTTTGAAGCATTAGCTCAAATGTCTTCCTATCTTAAGTTTCTCAAAGGCATAATTTATAACAAAAAGAAGCATGACGAGTGTTAAGTAGTAACCCTCACATAAGAATGTTGTGTCATTTTACAAAATAAGCTTCCTCAAAAAGTCAGGGATCCAAGGAGTTTCACTATACCTTATGAAATTGGTAAATTAAAAATTTGATAAAGCTTTGTAATCTTGGATCTAGTATTAATTTAATGCCATTATCTTTTTTCAGGGAATTAAAAATTGAAGAACTCAAGGAAATTAGGATGTCTTTACATTTAGCAGATAGATCGGTCAAGTATCCTATGGGCGATTATTGAAGACATTCTTATCAAGGTGGACAAATTTATTTTTTTAGTAGATTTTTATGGTGCTAGACTTTGAAAAAGATTATGAGATACCATTCACCTAAGGGAGACCTCTCCTACTAATAGGAAGAGCTCTTATTGATGTAGAGCTAAGAAAGTTAACCTTAAGAGTGGGAGATGAACAAGTAGAATTTGAAACATTCAAGACCAAGAAGACACTAATTATGGAATAGAGGTGTTGGAAATATATAAAATTAAGGAAAAGAAAGGAGGAAAAAGAAAAAAAAAAAAAAGCTAAGATTAAATGAGTATGAGAATGCCATGATTTTCAAAGACAATACAAAGAAGTGGCATGACAATCACATTGTGCAATGTAACTTCTAAGAAGGATAACAAATGTTACACTTTAACTCTCAATTGAGGTTGTTTCTAGGAAAATCAAGGTCGAGATGATCGGGACCCTTTGTAGTAGTCAAAACTTACTCACATAAAGAAGTTGACATTAAAAATCAAAAAAGAGAGATTTCAAGGTGAACACGCAATGTCTTAAGCCCTATTATGGGATGGAACCAAAGAAGTACGAAGAAGTCCTTCAATTCACCACCACACCTGACTAAAAAAGAGAATGGTCAAGCTATGAGACCTTAAAATAGTGCTCTTAGGAGTTTGTTAATTTTTTTCTTGCAATTTTATTTAGTTTTCCTTTGCTTGGTTAGTCTTAGTTAAATATTTGAATAAAGTTTTTTATATTTTTATTGGTTGCTATAAAGGAGATGGAAGAAAATGAGGACATTCAAAGCAAGCAATTTGAAGGGAATTTTTAAATAGGGGTGGTAACATTTTAATTGGATATTTATTGTGCATTTGGTGTTATAATGTTACTTGCCTAGATTTTTGCACTTCAAAATGTTATGAATGTTTGTTAATGTGTTCTTATTTGAATAACATGCCAAAATAGTAATTAAAATGAAGTTATTAGCTTTTTATGTATGAGATGTGTAGAAGATTCTAGATGTTCTAAAATTCCATATTCCATTATGATTATGAGGGAAGCATTACCTATAAATGGAAAAGGAAAATCACTTTTTTTGTATTCCTCATCTATTATAGAAATTGAAGAACACAAATGGATCCTTTCCAAGCCAAAGTTAAGAAAGAATAACTATTGCCCTGCCACCATCCAATCTCAAGTTGCCTAAACCTAAAACTCCAGCTTTACCTAAGAGAACTTTCACACCTAAGGAAGCCATAGTATTTTACACTTACCTTAGGGCATTTGTAAGTGAAGATGAGATTCACTACTTTCTCATGCAAATAGTTGTAATGGAGTGCAGAGAAAAGGGGATCTCAATGACTATTGAGGTTGAGGAGTCTTCTTCAAGTGATGAAGAAGAGGGAGGAGAAAAGGCAATAGAGGTTTATACTTCAAAAAGAGGAAGAAGGAGGCCACCTAAGGCAAAAAGGGATAGAGGAAGACCAAGGATAAAGTAGGCAAAAGAATTGAGTTCTTAAATTAAAGATGTAATCCCTAGGATGTTAGTTTTCTAGTCTCTAGAACTTTGCACTATCCTTTCCTTTTATTATGTTTGCCTTTAATTTTAAAGTTTATCGGTGTTAATTAGGACTTTTGCATGTTAATTTTCAATTTTAATGTGTGTTTTATGTTATAGTGCATGTTGATTTCATGTTCAGAGTTTGATTAGAGATGGATTATCCATTATGAAAATCTCAATTTAATGAATTTTATCATTACTTATAGTTTGAAATGTAATGATATTTTGTAATGGGGAAATTAATTTTACTAAAACTCAGAGACATCAAAGTTACCCACTGTCATGCCTATGACTAAAGTCATAAGCAGCAACTAACATGAGTAAGGGGGACTAATCAAGTCGCAGGTCACAACTAAAGTTAGAACTTGTGACTCCATCATACTCTAGATGAAGTGTGACACTATCATGCTCGAGACACATGTTATGGGCTGCAATGGCCTAATGAATGGTGCAATTAGGAGGAAATTTTAAGGGAATTTTTGAGAAAATTTGAAATTCAAACCTTCCCTAACTAAAACCTATCCTTTTTCCTTCATAAATAAGGCTTTTTCATCCATATTTACACTCATAAATTCATTTAAACACTCTTCCAAAGTTTGAAAGTAAGTAAAAGCCTTTTTACCATCAACTTTCCCTCCATCTTTCAACTATTTTATTACTTATTTACTTTTCCACAACTACCACCATAACACTCCTACATCTTTCAACACTTCAGGATGTCTTTAAGAACATCATCATTAAGGCAAAGGGGAAAGCAACATAAAAAAGGTCCAAGAGACATCTTATTAAAATACAATGCTCTTTCCCTTATTTATAATGATAAAAAAAGGTGGGATATTCCTTTCTCTTGATCTAAAGGTGTATATTTCATATAGGTTTTTGGTTGAACCTCCTTTTGGTAAAACTAGAAACCTTGATAGGATGAAAGATCTTTTAGGCAATAAGTTTGAGTTAAATTTGCATTCACACAACTCTCATTTTATGAAGACTTAATATTTAGTTCTTTTCAACACTTCACTTCAAGAATGAGCATGAAACATCTCTTGTCTTTAGACTTTTTAGTAAGTAATACACCGTTGGCCAAAACACCATGAGAGATGAATGTGGCTTCTATAAAGTAGGCATGAGTAATCACTCATATAACTTTAGACCAAGTGCATTTTGGGAAACTATTTCAAGACTTCAGGACTTAAACTACCATTAAGCTTCTAGTGGGGCAATAAAAGATAGGTGTCTGATTATTTTTCATAAGTTTATGGACTTTGCTATGTTTAGGAAACAAGAATTGACCAAAGTCTCTAAACATGAGCTCTTTTTCATGTGGTATGAATAAAATATGTTAAAGGTTTCCACTACTCACCTTTTTCAAAATATGGTGGGGTTAACAAAAAAATCCTAGGCAAGTGGTAAGATTAGGACACAGTCATAGGTTTGGCTATTTTTTCTATGTTTTTAACCTTAACCAAATGGATAAGGAAGCCTTCCCTAAAATGGAATTATCAATATCACTACATTGGGGAGAATGGGGATTATGACATGCAAATTTGGAGGACCAAAGTTCATAAAACCAAAGAATCCAAGAGAAGAAAAAAGGGAAAAGGAAAGTGAATAAGAAGATGAGGATGACATTCCCATAGTTCTACCACCAAATACTCTTCCATACGAAGGAGGGCCTAGTGCACCTCAAGAGAGGCTATGGAACCTAGTCCTTCAAAGGCTAGATACCATGGATGTTAGATTGGCAAGGATGGATAGGGTGCAAAAGCATCAACACTACAAGATAAGGTAATATTTTATAAAAGTAAACATTGATTTGCCTTCTCCACCAGATACACCCTGATGCACTATGTTTAGGAGTTGTTCCTTTAGTTTTTGCCAATATTGATGCCATATTCTCTTGTAATGTATTAGAATTACTTTCTTATTTTTATGTTTAATGTTCGAGTGTTGCAAGTTACATGTGCACCATTGTTATATGTTTATGTTTGTAGGTACAAGTTTAATGGGATGTTCTTTTGCATGTTTTTATTTCTCTTAGTTTTTATTTTGTTTTTATTTTATCTTGTATTAGCTACTTGGTATTTCTTATTTTCTCAAGTGTTGATGAGAGTGTAGGCTAAAAAGCATAAAGAGATTTGGATGCAATCAACCTTCCACTAAGATTAGAGGGGAGTATTTCTTTCTATACAACCTCAGTTATCATTTATGTTTTAGAATGCATATCATTGAGGATAATGTCATATTTAAATGTGAGGGGGAGGACTGTGATCTTATGCTTAGACCTATATGATGCTTTCACCTATGTATAAGGCAAAATGGACAAAAATTTTTGTGATTTTTGCAAAAATATGTAGCTTAGTTAAGCTTTATTTGGTAATCACTATCTTTTATGATGAATTTAAGACAGATAAATCTTGAGTTAGTTTTTAATTTGAGGAGTATAACTTGTGAATTTAGGATAGTTAGAATTCAATGAGAATGTATTTTGCATGTATGTTGAAACAAGTAATTAGCTAACTATGAATAGACATAATTACATGAGCTTAAATGAAAAAATGAATTTCTATTGTGCTTTGTTAATTAGCAATGTTGAAGTTGTTCAAGAGATATGATTTAAAAATGATCAAAATAAGTTTAACCAAAAAGAAAATAATTATTTCACTATTTTGGGATGCTTAGTAACCTCGAGGATCTTCATGACCAATGTCAAATTTCATGTAAAATGGCAAACTAAAAGCATGACTATGGAAAGCATTTTGAATGAATTTATATGTTAAGTAACCAAGTCCATTCATCACTAATGTTTTTATTTGCATAAAAAGGCATATAAATTACAAATTCTTCAAAAAGAAAAGAAAGAAAAGTGGAAAAGTAGTGTGCTTAAAAGTAAGAAGAATCCTAATGATCTCATGTGTTTAGAGCTATCCTTATTATTGTTAATTAATGAAGGTAATGGTGATCTAACATGATTTACATCATGATTATGTTTAGCAATGGTCTAGTTGAAATAATTAATGAGATGTACATGTAAAATATGATTTTATTATTTTTAATTGACCATGAAAAAGTGACTTTGCTTTTCAAGGTAATAAACTAACCTAAGTTTGTTTTCTTAAGTGAGTTCTTGTTTGGTATATCTTTGGTAGTATTTAAGTGATCACTATTGTAAACATGAAGACACTATATGTATCTTGTAAAATTTACAAAAATTTTGACTATTTATTCTTTATTACTTGAAGACAAGTAACAGCTCAAGTGTGGAAAAATTTATTAGGCTTAATTTGTACATAGATATTTGATGAGATTTGTTCTTGAATTGATGTTAATCTAGGTTTAAATTAAGTAATTTTAAGTTAATTTAAGTTAGTTCACACATTTGGATGTTTGTATGTATTTTAGCAAGTTTAGTGAAAATCAGGACCAAAACAAGCAAAGATTACAACTTTAAGGTTCAAACTGGATATTTAGACACATGAAGAAGTAGGCTTGGTTGTTGTGCCTACTAAAGTTGCAAGATGTAACTTAGAGAGGAATTTTGATTATGCGCCCGCAATTAAAGTCATAGGTCATAGCCTAGGCGCATTATAAGCTACATTTTAGCAATTTTTTAGGAGTATTTAAAGCCAACTCCTAAGGTTTTCTAAAAATGGTGTAAAAGGCGAAAAAAGACCTTTTGAACACTCAAAAGAGGCATTTTTTATAGAAGAAAATAAGAAGAAACAAGTTTTAACACTAGATCAAGTGCAAGAGTCCAAAAGATCATTAGATTAAGGAAGAAAGAGAAGAGAAGATCTATCAAGACAATTAGGAGATGTCATCTTTTCTTCTCTTTATTCTTATTTCCTTTTTTAAAAATGATGTTATTACTTTTAGATTTGTCTTGTTTTGTTATTATGTTAGGCAAAATCTTTGATATAAAACCTTGATGCAGCCATGGATAATTATTTATGGATTTATGGTTTCAATGACTATGTTGGGATTTTGTTCTTTTGTAAGTAAATGATCCTTGATCCTAATGTTTGTGATTGCTTGATCACTAATTACATTATTTGTGTTTCATTTATAAATTGAGAGATTATAAATTGAAATATACCTAAAATCATTTCCCTTAGGTTAACTAACGAGTAAAGATACCCACTTAACTTATTACTATCACTTAAAGGATTGTTAAAGCTAAAATGGTAATGCATTTTTAGTTCACATTGAGAGATAGATCTAGAAGTTAAGAGACTATTCAAGAGAGAGAAATTAATCACTTGAGAGACAATTGATAGTTGCAACCCTTAATCCAACATAGCATTGAATCACTAATGATTTTATGATTTTACAATGGTGAGATCAAGTGTCCTAGGTTTTTCATCATAAGGTTTTCTTTCTCAATTGCTTTTGTCTTTTTGCCATACATTAATTTGTTAGTTTATTTTCATTGCACTAGTATTTTATATAACATCTCAAACAATTAGTTTCTAAATAAAAATAGAATAATCATATTTCAATACTTATTGTGATTGTCTCTGTGGGATGATATTCGCACATGCCCTTATGCATTATATTACTTTGATTATCGACCTTTTGTGGAATTTTGCAAAAAAATAGTTTAAAGGAAAGAAGATAAAAAGTGAGTTTGTCTTCATTAATTAATTGAGATTTAACCCACATTGTGAAATTTTGATCCAAAGAATTATACACAATGTGAAGCACAAAACATGATAATAACATAAGATAACATCACATATAAGGCATATAATGATAATCATATAAATGGTGTTCAAAGAGCATTAAGGTGGAAAACAAAAATGTAAAAAATGGTTTATACGATCCTATGACCGTCTCCCAACATGCTTCAAAGGGATGCATTATGCAAGGGCAACAGAAGAAGCATCCCTAGCCATGGTAAAGGCTAAGATGTTAGGATGAGTGAAGAGATAACTCAAATATCAGTATAAAGTCAAAAAAAATTAATAGTATAATACTAAACACCAAAAATTAGATCCTTATATTATGGTTCCTCCATTAAATACCATGAATTTACTACCCAAATCCTTCAAGGAGAATAGTAGAGCCAAGAAAGCCATAAAAAGCTACTTTGGACTCTCACAATGGTGCAGAATAAGGGAATTTACAAAGGGACATGGTAGGCACTATGATCATTCACATAACATAAGAGAATCTATGAATCATAGTGACTACTACCCTCACCCTTTGCAAATAAAGCATAAGGAATGCAAAGTATACAAGTTAAATCTAACATTTGTGGAAACTTTAGCCTTGAAAATGAGGAATAAAAATCATAGGTTATGTAACCTACTTTATTCCTGCTATATGAGACTTACATTATCATAAAATAATAAGAAAAACACTAAGGACCAACACACAACAAAGTTGTTATCATAATGTTATGAAAAGTGAAAGAGGGCTAGATATACCAAAAAGTGGTTTATATACACCACAACTCGTCCATACTACCTACTAGGCTTATTGAAACTAGAAATAAAAATGAATAATGAAGAAGAAGAAGAAGAAGAATAAGGGGAGGGAAAAGGGAAGGAGAATGGTTCTTTGATACCCTAAATGGTGTTTTTTGCCCTTAGACGCACTTTGGTGATAGAAATCTTCTCCAAACATAATGGAACACAATACTAAAGATAAGTGTAACACTTAGTTTACCTTGGATGCTTTAGGTATATGTGTTAAGGTTTATGATTTTTATTTATTAAAGAGTCTTTGGCGTTTGAAGGTTAATAAAGTTGGTTAGTACAATAAGGGCCTCTCCTACCACTAAGGTATTTATAGGAGAATGGATGCAACTGAGCCTAATAACTTATATTACACCCTATCCCATACTCTTTACAAATGAGATCAAGGAAAATTCTAGAGATTAGGGTTTGAAAGTTATTTATACAGCCAAGAGAATGTCTGTATAGACTTTGGGTTGGTTGTACAACCCTTTAAGTCTTGATGGCTTATTATTCTAGAAGCTTCTTACTTTTGGACTCTAGTAGGTTGTTTGTATAGCCATTTGATGGTTTGTAAAGCCCTCTGGAATTGATTGAACAACCATTTAAGTTGGTTGTATAGACAATAACTCCCATCCCTAAAAAGGCTTTGCAAAGTATGGTTAAATGGAAGGTAAGTTTTGACTTTAGGCTTTCCCAAGCTTTTGCCATTTTATTATGCATTAATTCCCTTATTCTTTGGGGAAGATTTCAAATAGTTTCTCATCATTAGACTTGGATCCTATGGACCCAAAATCTAGTGCTCACATTATCCCATCCAAGTCATGATCCTTTCCACCCGCACTCTCAGTTGGTTGTCGTCCTTCCATATTAATAGTTATGGATTTAAAAGAGCTTTTGATCATAACAATTATATCTCCAAGGCTTATCCCTAAGTACTTGCCTTCTATGATGTGTGTTCCTTCTTATACTTCTTAAGCTTAATAACTCGTTTCCCTTCCATAGCAAGCTTACGCATATCTCCCAATGGAACCTATTTTTCTCCTCCTAAGGCTAATCATCCCATAAAACTTGCATTATCTAAACTGGATCTCTTTCTTCTTTCTGATGCCTGAAGAACAAAGCTTCTTCTTCCTCTCTTTCAATCCCCATGAGTTTCTAGCTCTTTATCTAATGGCCTCTTTTTTTAGTACTGACATACTTTAGATTTCTCAATATTGATCTATATCTTATGAGAGAAGGCATTTTGTAAATGATATAAGAATTCCTATCATCGTTGTATCTCCTCTTCCTCTTTTACATTCTTGCCTTTCAGCATAAAGTATTCTTATATTGAGCCTTGTAGGCTCTTAGTTTTAAACTTATCCCTGTCCTTTTAGTACCCAACACAAATCTGATAGACTATGTGCAATGTTTAAAAATTTATGAATCCTCGTGCTATTCTTTCTAAGCCACTATCTTGGTAAGAAATTCACCTTTTACATGATATTAGTTACCTTAAGTTCTATATATTCATCATAGATGCTTACCTCTTGAAATCACTATGTGGTATGGTAATATTTAGACCAAGACCACCTCACCTAACATAACATGGATAGTGACAACCTCCTCTTCATGTGGGATTTTTACTTTTTACTATAAAGTAGATAGGACTCCTCCTAAATGATGATACCATAGTTGTCCCAGTAAGAAGGAAAAGGTAATTGGTATATGTAATACTATAAATTACACTATTGACTCTATAGTCCATGTTTTTACCATGGTGTTAAATGTTCTTATGGTTAGCCTTTTATTATCATCATAAGCATGAATGATTGTCTTAGAGGTCCCCAAATCCATCATTGTCATCCTAAACTTTGTTAGTAACTTCAATGGGAATATGTTGATTCTTAATCTATCATCCATCATGACACAAGAAATGCACTTCCCTTTTACATCTACTTGGATAGATAGTACCATGTTGTGGCCTTTTCCTTCTAGTGGCAAGTCTTCATCGGAGAAAATGGTCTTTCCCTTTATCTAGATTTCTTATTAGAGATATAGTCTCAGTGGTAATGCCCTTTTAAATATAATAAGACTAGATAGTGTTTGGATCATTGCCTTTTAATGCTCCTTGGAGGAATAAGCAATTCCAATACATTGATATGTGCAGGAGACTTCTTAAACTACTTAAAAATATCATCCTTCCCTTCTTTCTCCTT
Organism: Omphalea diandra; assembly: GCA_949677035.1. NCBI lineage: Eukaryota > Viridiplantae > Streptophyta > Magnoliopsida > Malpighiales > Euphorbiaceae > Omphalea > Omphalea diandra. The sequence goes on along the minus strand of CATIWR010308355.1, from coordinate 2,572 downwards.
AACTAGAGGTTACTTAACTTCCTTTTGTGATGGGGTTTTTACTTACTTCCTTATCTCCATAGAATCTTTCATTTTTGGTGGTGTGGTTCACCTGAGGCTTTACTTTCTCCTCATCCTTCTCTTCTCATATATTCATTATCTTACTAATCTTCATTCCTTTTCATTAGATCTCTCTCATGAGTTCATGTTAAAGACCATTTCCATACCATCCACTGGTAGTACTTCTTTGAAGTTTTCAATCACAACATCTTCATTAATCATAAAAGCAATTATCAAAATTCCTTGAGTAAGAGGTAGTATGTTTCGATAATTAGGGAGAGGATTCCCCCTAATGCTTAATTGTTCTAGTGTCGATGGAACAATGGTCTTTGAGTCAATCAGTTCTTGAATCTCATGTTGAAGTCTCTAACACTCATTCATGTGATGACTGATGCCTTGGTAAAAAGGACATAAAGAATTAGCATTGTAGTTCTTGGTGTAAGGGATTTAGTGAGGGTCTTAGTGCTAGAGATTGTAAGATCTACTTTTTTAAAAGCTTCCTAAAAGCTTTAGAGAGTGTCATTCCTAAGTCTGCAAACTATCTAGGCTAACATACCACATTCACATCAATAGCCTTACACATATTAGACTATCCTTGTGATTGGTGGTTCCTCCTAAGTACTGCCTCTGTGTGTCTACATTTAAATATTTTAAGTTAGATCTCGACTTCCCTTAAATTTTTAAAAGTCTTCACTAACATTCCCTAAATGCATAAAATAATTTTAGGTAGAGTTCCTCTAATGATCATCTTAATATCATTTTTGTTGGCCTTATTCTAACCCCAATAGCCCTTTTTTTTTTTTTATCTTCATAAGTAGTTCATGAATCCTTCCCCATTACATTGTCTCAAGTCTTTTAAGTCCTAGGGGTGAACTATAATTCTATGTTGTAGGTGTATTGCTCTTAAAAGGCCCTTCACAATTTCTTCCAATCTTTTGTTACTATTTTAGGTTATGTGAAGTACCAAGTCTTTATATGATCCTTTAAAAGATAACAAACAAGTATAACATAGTCTCATATGGTAAGCAAACAAGATCATATGTGATTCTTAGGGTCCTATGTCTAAATGAACTTAAAAATCTTGAGCATACAAAAGTTAGTAATAACCTTTTGTTACTTTCAAGCTAGAAGATATTCAATGTTTGGCCCATACTCCCGCTACTCTAACTCTTTCAAGGCTAGCATCTTTGGATTGTTTGAAGTTGTTTAGTAAAGCTTTTCATCTTAACAATATCATTATTGTCCTCTTTGCTCGTTTCTAGTGCTAGTAGCATGATAGCCCCTTCTTCAAGGGCCTTTGTTATCATACTAGAAGATGCCTTATTCTTTGTTTGATAAGGCTTTGTTCAAATACTTCTAAAATTCTTATGAAACACATACCATTCAACTAAAAACTACCCTTATTCTTTCCATTAATTCAATTTGTCTTATTTGATCAATTTATTCTATGATGGCTATTAGTTCAGTCTTTAGTTTACTGCTTTGTGTGTCTTACTCTTTCTATATAACCTTTTCCTTCTTCTCTTCTAAAAAGGCCTAAGTAGAGATATGATGGTTGTAAAATAACCTTTATCAGAATGATGCATGAATGGATAAAATATGTATATGTATGCATGAGATATATATGTTACTCATATATGGGCACATTTCCTTCGAACCATATTTCTCCACACAAGAGTTATAATGGCTTTTTCCTAGTAAAGGTCTATTCATATACCATTAAGGGGCAGTGAACATGTGTAATCCCTGAGATTAGTTAACCCAAAAACCTTAGAGAGAACAATACTTTTTCTAGCAAGATAATTTTTTTTGTACAAGGTGGGAAGTGGGATATACAAAAATAATTACATAAAGGAATCTCTTCACATAATGGGGAATGGTATGTACATAAATATTTATATCATAGGATGAATGTACAATGTGGGGATTAGTCCATATAAATATTTACATCATGGGTTAATACATTTTTATCTCTTTATGCTCTTTAGAGGTTTCCACTCTTCTTTAGATAAATGTAAACAAATAAGGTGGGTATCATATTCTATAGTGTTAGAGTTCCTGTATGAGCTTACATGTTGAAAGTTTGCTAAAGTAAAATGTAACATCTCTATCCCTATTCATTGGCATTATCACATGAATATATTCATTGCACAAATGATATGAAATCACATATGAGCATATGCATTCTATCAAATGATATGAAATCTCACATGAACATATGCATAGGATAAATAATTATTTAGACATATGAATTGTAAAAACACGACAATGACAATTGCATCGTTACATTTGGGATGCTTGAACATATCTGTAGTGTTTGCATAGTTATATGACAAATTATTTCATGTTGTGTGCTTATTATGGCCTCATAAATAATGATGTTTGAGAGCTCATCTAAAAGTATAAAGAGCATCTAGAAATTAGAGGATGGACAAAGGTGATGAAGGAATGAAGAAAAGGGACTAAAAGCAAAATTGTTTAACTTTCAACCAATAGGAACAAGCCACCAATCTTTTGTCCTATTAGAGTAAGA
>CATIWR010308332.1:0-15773 GCA_949677035.1 Omphalea diandra | reverse complement strand
GGGAGTGGATGTAGGGATTGTTTTGCCCGAACCACTATAAAATCTTTGTCTCCTTGCAATTCTTTCTTCTTCTCTTAATCTTTAGTTTAAATTTTTAAACACCAATTCAACCCCCCTTCTTGGTGCCTAGGGACAACAAAGGTGTTTAAACTTATCCAAGATCAAGTGATTAGAAAACTAAAATAATGGAAGGAGAAATCATTATACAAGACAAGTAGGGAGGTTTTGCTTAAATCTATTGTTCAAGTGATTCTTTGTTCAAGTGATTCTTACTTACTCTATGAGTTGTTTTGTATTCCTTATTTCCATGTGCAAAGCCATTAAAACAACAATAGCAAAATTTTGGTAGGGATACAAATAAAGATAACAAAAGATTCATTGAGCAAGCTGGGATTGTATGACAACCTTGAAAAATGGAAGGGGGATGGACTTTAGAGACTTACACTACTTTAATTATGTTAGCCAAGTGGATGTGACAATTAAGGGAGGATTTTTAGTCTTTGGCATCAAGAGTGATGAAATCGAAATACTTTCCACGGGTCAATTCGAATGAAGCAAGTATGAGGCACTAATAAGGTATCTTTGGCAAATCTTGGTGGCATCAAAATTTTTGTTGCGGAAGGGACGATTTGGTGGGTTAGGAATGAGAGAGATATAAAAACTTGGTTTAACAGATGAGTGGTGAATGGTAGTTATAGGGTGCCATAATAACGACTCATAAAGTTATCGTTGGATACCCCCATTTGGCATGTTTATTGAGGAATGAACAAAACATGGAACACCTCACTCGTACAATTGTATTCTATCCCATCTGATTGTGCAAAAATCCTTCGTACATTGTTGAGTTTGAGACGACCTAAGGATAGAAAGATTTAGCATTTACAAAAGTTTGGTATTTTTCAGTTCGGTTTGCTTATTATGTTGCAAAGAGTAGTAGTGAAGCAAGGTGGGAGATGATTGCTTCCTTTAGCATAATGGATTCTCTATGGAGGAAGTTATGGAAAAATCCATGTTCCTCCTCAGGTATGCCACTTCCTTTAAAGAGTTTGCAACAATTCTTTGCCAACTAAGCTTAATATGCTTTCAAAAGGTTGTCATGTGGATCTAATATGTGTGTTCTATAGGGAAAAAAGTGAGTCTTTATCCCATATATTATTTGCATGTCATTAAGCAACTCAGGTGTGGTATCTCTCTCCTATTCGACTAGATTTTAGAGTGATCAGTATGGTGGATTGAAAAAGTTTTTGGGCAGTATTTTGGAGCATAAACCACATAAATTTTAGAACTCTTTTATATGTTTGCATGGTACATATGATAAATGAGAAACTTAAGTAGTTTTTAGTAGAAAAAGACCAGTGTTCATGACTAAAATTTAGGACAAATTAGATACGACGTTAAGGGAGTTGTTGGCATGTTATTCCTTCTTAGTAGGACTTAGGCCACATATGCAAGCCACATTATCCATGGTACATGTTAAATGAAGCCTAGATAGATTTGAAACTAAAAGCATTTATGAAGTCGCAAATTGATACATTTTAAAATTAGGACAAAATTGAAAAAATGAGTAAAATTCATGATACACAAGATCATGAAGTCGAGAGAGAATGAAAGTGAGACTGCTAAAGGGTAGATCATTTCTTTACTAAAGCAATTTCATTGACCGACCAAAGCTTCAAACTCATGATCATCACGAGAAATCATTCTATTCAAAATAGAGTTGTGATGATTGTACCATTTAATTTGATTAGTGTTCAGTGGACCTTAAAAGAATGTTTTGCTTTTCATGTGAATAGGATTGTGCATCGGTCAGGTTCAATCGATTCAATTTTTGTAAATTGGTCATCGATTGATTAAATGAAGAGGGAATGGACAACTGAACTAAATCAATCATTTATGAGAACCAATAATTTGGAAGTTGAATAATTTTGGTTATGATCAGTTTGGAAGATAGGATTGGGCTGAGTGGTTGGGCCATAATAAACTTGGATTTTCACAAAACTAAATTGAAAATTAACGTGTTAGGCTTTTATAAACTTGGGTTTTCACATAGATTAATTGAAAATTAATTGATTGGGCTTTGATCAACTTAGGTTTTAATAAAAAATAATTGAAAATTAAAGAACAAATGGGTTGGACTTCCAAAAAAAAAATTCACATTCATTAATTCAACTTTAAGAATAAATATTTTAAGCCTAGTGGGCTAAATTCAATATTCATAATTATAAAATCAAGCTTTCAATGTTTAGTAGTTCTTATAGATACAAAATATTGTGACAAAAAAAATACTAGATAGTATGTTGGGCTATAAAAAAGTGTTTCCACTATATATATATATATATATATATATATATATATATATGTGTGTGTGTGTGTGTGTGTGTGTGTGTGTGTGTGTATTCAGTATTTAGCTATCCATTTTACATTTCGAAATCAGAAATATAATCACAAAAAAAAATTGTTGAGTTTCGTAAAAAAAATACTCAACAATAAAAAATATGAAAAATTTAGAAAGTTTGCAAAATTGAAACTAATCCAATAGAATTAAGTTATTCATAGATAAAATAGAAAAAAATATCAACAAACACAAAAATATAGGAAACAAAAAGAGTTTGAGGCTCAAATTTAAGAGGAAGTCATTACATAAATGCACATGTCGTATTTTCAACAATAGATAGACTACAAATCAATTTACAACCTTAGAAGCTTAAGTAATTATGCATTCGTACATTTGATCATGAAAGAGGTGAAAACTTTTATTAATGAGCATCATTGCCTCAAATTTAGAAAAAAAAAATAACAACACAAATGTGAAACATATGAAGTAGAATAGTCAAAGTATAAGAATAGAATACTCATTTGAGTGTTGCCTCGATAAATACACTATCATTAGTACTTTCCAAATTGTCTGCATCATAAAATAAGTAGAGTGATTCAAAGAATAATGAAATTAAATAACAATAAAGTTGAAATCAGTTTGATATTTAAGAAAAAAAAAATAAATGTAATGAAGAATAATGATGAGGCTTAAAGATTTTCCAGTCATTTCATGAATACAATTTCATTTCTAGCAATAATAAAGTATTGTCACTAAGAAAACTTAACAAATATCAATTTAATGTCAGAAATTAAATGGTGGAAATTTCATCATTACCTCAATCATAAATTTAAACAAAAGCCGCAAAGCAAGCAAGTAAGAATATAAAATAGAAAATGAATTACTAAGACATAAGATAAAAGGACACAATTTACTTAAATTGTTAGCAATATAAGCTAACAAACTCTATGACGTTGATGTTGGTGTTGTTATCATTAAAGGACCACTACCACATTAACGTAAGTCTGCCAAGAAAATGAGGAAGAACATAACAGCTCTTAGAAAGTACTAGCTCTTTGTAACTTAAAAAAAAAAAAAGGTATGTTTATCTAGCCTTTTTCAAGTGCCTTTTTTATTGAAATTGGCTTCTTAGAAGCCCACAACCAATCTTGTATACAAATTAGTTCCACAATCTTTGGAGTTAAACAACTCCTAAACACATCAAGAAATATGCCCCTAGTACCGAAAGCATATTCATAAGCAATAATAGAGATTATGACTGCCAAAATATCTCTAGCCAATCGAGAATTGGGAATCTTTAAGAATTAAACTTCCACCACATAAGCACATTAAAAGAACCTCCATCCTCAATGGTTACCTCACTTAAATATATTTCCAATTTAGATTGTTTGCCTCCACCAAGTCCACTCTCCCTTTAAATCTAGCTTTCAACATTGACATAGTCTTTCCAGATGTGACAAATTTATTTGAAGAAGCTTGTTGACTACTTTCAATACAAAGAGTAGTTTGGGATTGAATTTCAAAACCATAAGCAGCAAAAAAGTACATGACACTATAATCATCAAATATCTCAAAAAGAGCAGATTTCACAAGAGAAAACAATCTGCTACCATCATAACCTCTATACATTTGATTTAGATAGTACTCAAAGTATTCTAATTTGTTGGCAAGGTCTAGACTATTAGCAAAAAATATAATAAAATTCATTTTTCCACATTACCCTAATACTTTTCATACTTTGCCATCATATTTAACCCATGGCAATAACACTACCATCAGATGACATTGTCCATTTATTTAAAATAAAACGCAGATCAATAATTTCATTGAAGAAACTATTGGTAGAAACATATAAAGAACTAAAGATCCTGTGTCATTTCATAAAAGTGCTCTAAAAACTCAACCAGTTTACTCATATACCGTCAATCAAAAAAATTAAGTAAATCATCCCCTAAATCTGCCCTAAAGGCAAACTTTAAGCTCTTCATACTTTTCAAAAGCCTTTTCACAAATGTAAGTTATTTTAAGCATCAAGTATATGGAGTTTCACCTTATTGGGACATTTAGAGATAAAGAAGTTTTAAACTTAATGCTAAACAATTCAAAGCACTCCTTAAACTTTCTAAACCTAGAAAGGGAGTTTTTAATATACCTAACAACCTCCTTAACTTTTTTCATAGATTTTGATTTCTCTTTTAATCCATCATTCATAATGAGATTCAGAATATGTGCAACACATCTTACATGTACATATTTAGGCCCAACAATGTTAGTCCCTATGACATTAATTTTTTTGTAAGTAAGACATGGTAATGTCATTATTAGAAGCATTGTCAACTGTAACAATTAACACATTCGTAAGTCCCACTTAAGCAAACAATTCTCTAATGCCTTAACAATATATTCACCCCTATGTAAGGTCACATGAACAAAGGAAATAACTTTTTTTTTTTTGTAAATTTCAGTCATTATCAATAAAATATGCAGTGATGTACATGTAATATTGCCTTTCAATAAAAATCCATGTGTTAGTTGTCAAACTAACTCATTGATAAGTTTGTTTGAGAAAAGCTTTCAATTTAAGCCTTTCATCTATATATTTACTTTTTCAATCCCTACTTAAAGTCCATTTATAAGGGATCTTAAATTTAGGGTAGCAAATAGACATGATTTTTTGGAAACTCTCCCCTTCAATAAGCTTAAAAGGTAATTCATCAATAATAAGCATTTCAATTATTTTAGATCTTATCAGATCCTGATCAAATTTCTAGGTCCCAAAAACCCAACAATTTTAAAGGTAGAAGAATTGTCAACATTTTCATAAGCAGGTTTAAAAGTCAACAGAGATTAGCTGATGTCAGCATTATGCATGATGCAAAGCCTAATGATGAAAATCACTTAATACATTCCCTAAAAAGCAAAAGGGAAAGGCCAAAGGAAGAGAAATAAGGCCTTAGGAAACCTTCAAAGAGCCTAACACCAAGCCTAAGACCAAAGGCCCAAAACCAAAGCCTAATCTGCAAACCTAGATTAATAGGTTGTACAACACATGTAGCACAGTTGTATAGCCCACTCTTAGGTTGTACAACCTTGTCTTAAATCTTAGCATAGAAAGCTTCTGAAACTAGTCCTTCCTTTAAACCCTAGGGCTATATAACCCTAATAAATGGATGTTGAGTCTATTCTTAGTCGTACAACCCACATGTAAACCCTAATTTTAGGGGATTCATCTCTCTTCTGTGATTGGACATGAGCATGGTGCAACCAAAATCATTTTTAGCTCCAGTGCAACCTTTCATCATCTATAAATACCTCTCTATTAGCAGAGGGAGAGGAGGCTTAAAGAACCCTAATATTACTCTGCTGGAATTCTAACTCACAAATGTTAATTCTCTAGAAACCAAACACTTAACCCAAAACACATTGATACCTAATATAGTTCCCAAGGCTTTGGTCTCTTACTTTGCGCAACTCATTGCATTCTTAGAGAAAACATTGAACTAGTGGGCCTATGAGGGCAAGAAAACACTTCAAATCATCTAGAGAAACTCTTTTTTCCCATTTTTTTCTTCTTTTTCTTTTTGTTTTAAAAAACTCAAGAACTTAGGATTGCACAGAGTTAAATGTAGTCAGTACAACATAAGAATTAGGTTGTACAACCCTAATATTACGTTGTATAACCCTATTTTCCTGCACCAGTCTATAAAAGTTTTTCTTTTTCTTTCTTGGATTTCTCCTTTTTAATGTTACTTTATATGATCTTTTATGACTTCAATGGCAAAATGGGACGAGACCCAATGGTCGAGGATCCTTATTTACTTCAAAATTGGAGTTTTGATGGATTTTCAGGTGGTTTCCATGTTTAATCTTATGTTAATGCTTGTGTTCTTTCATTTTGATTTAATGATTATTTTGGTTCTTTTTTTTGTCATTTTAGGCAGTGACTAAGTAAGAAACTTAGGGTTCTAAGGGGCTTGAGAGTTCTTCTTGTGTTTATGTTTATGTCTAAACATGTAAATAGTACTTTAGCCATACAATCCCCCACCTTGATTGACATAATAACCTTTTTTATGGTTAGTAGTGCCTATGGATGTCTAGCTCTTTGTGAGCAATGAAAAGGAGGGTTCATTAACCCTAAGATCTCTTTTGTGATGATTTTTGCCTAAGGCCATTCAACGTCCTCCAAGTGTCTTGCATTGCATGTTTATCTCTTTTGATGTTTGTGATTCATTTATTTTGATCTTGCTTTGCTTACTATTTGTGATGTGGAAGTATGTTCAATGTGGACTTAGATGCATAGTTAGGTACCTTTACATGGGAGACATGGTAATGTGGCTTTCTCTATTTGCTTTGTTTATTTACTTTGTTTTCTTCCTTTTGTCATTTGATCAATAATTTGTTCTCTTCCTTTGGGTGTAAGTGTTCTTACAGTGAGACCATAAATTTGGTCTTGACAATCATCCCATATTCTTAAGGATGAAGGGATGTGTGAATGGATGTATGGATATGCATGATAATCCCTATACCATAATGCATGACCCCCTCCCCCTCTTGAGATGATTATGCTTGAATATATGTATTAGTGTGCATGATAATCCCTATAACATGATACATGAACAACAAGAAATTTGGTATATTCTGACGAAAAAATTGTGAAAAATTAATTTTTGTCACAATATATAATCTTGTTATGACAAATTAAAAATACAACACAGTTATTGTCACAAATGGTATATTGTGATAAAAATAATTGTGAAAAAATAATTTTTATCATAATACATGATTTTGTTATGGCAAATTAAGAATTTGTCACAAATATTGTTACAAATTGTATATTGTGATAAAAAAAATAATTTTCATAATAATATATGATTTTATTATGATGAATTAAAAATTTATCACAAATATTGTCACAAATAATTGAAATTATGATAAAATCTTTTTGCGTTAAATATTTTTTATCACAATAAATGAAATTTTATATATGATGACAATAAAGATTTTCTCATAATATTTTATCATAATAAATATTTGACTTTTTATATAAAACAAAAAAATAATTTCATCATAGAAAAATTTTTGTCACTATATAAAATCATTTTATGCTATTATGAAAATTTTATTTGTCACAATAAATTATATTTATTGTGAAAGAAATAAATAGTCACTGCAAATTGTTGTAGTAAAAGCTTCCAATCAATTTTTATCACTATATTTAATTATTTTAAATATTACTAAAAAATATATTTATTATAATAAATAACATTTATATCAAAAAATAAATTTATTACTAGAGATCATTAATAGAAAGAACAAAGTCCCTAATATTAAAAAACTAAATCAAATAAGAAAATGATTTTTAAAATAGAATATTTATTCTCCTTTTATTTAAATTTTTATGTAAAATTTTCATTAAAAATATTAAATATGCCAATTTATAGTACCTTAAAAAATAAAAATTTTATTATCATAAGTTCAATGCTATAATACATAGAAACGGTAGGGGGCAACGTATTTGCTCCAAAAACTCACGAAAATGGGTTCAAAACGTATGAGCCCATTTTTGAAATTGTAAGAAAATGAGAAACGCATTTCCCTTTATGAAACACGTTTCTGTTGCTTTAAAAATAGAATTACACAGAATATCGTGAATCCAACCCCCGAACACACAACGCCAACCCTCCCTCCCATCCCATCCCATTCGACTTGATGCAAACACCGACGGCGACGAGGTCTTAGGCTGTAACGACAATTAGGTTTGTGGCAGGCGATGGTAACAGTAAAGCAGCGACGAACTCGACTCGCAAACCTCAGATTTGTTTCGGTTAGTTTGGGTTTTTTTGTGGGTTTCTTATGGCTTTGATTGAAATCCTTTTACTGGTCTGGTTTTAATGTAACTCATGGTTTTAATTGGTTTCGATGTAATGGTTTCTGTGTTGGTGTTGGTTATGTTGATTCATGTTATCTTTGTTCTAGAAACGTGATGTTTGCAACTTACACTTTGTTTGAACGAGGTGTTTGTAATGGATTGAAAGAGTTATTAATAGAATGAAATGAATTGATTTGGTTTGAAATGAGAGTGTTAAATTATATTTATGTTTGGGATGATAGGAATATAATGAAATGACTTGAAAGTAATTTTGTTTGTTTGCACTGGAATATGATAGAGGTTAACTTAAAAATTGATAAAAATATCCTTATACATACAAATATAATTTTCTTTTATTTTTTCATTTATCAAATATTTAATATTAAAATAGAAATTTATTATTATTATTTAAAAATTATATTTTATTTTTATTCACAAAAAATGTGAATAATTAATTTTTTATAATTTTTATGTTATGGGTTCGGGGAAGAAGATAAAATAATTTTAAATTAAGGGCGATTATGTAATTTTGGTGTTCAAATTTTCCAAACTCATGCAAACACTCCAATTTGGGGTGTTTGCATTTTAATGGTTTGGAAGGATTTGGGGGGGTTTATCAAACCTTTCCATTCTCTCCAATCCAAACATAAAATTTTTTTCTAAACCAATCCAATCCATTCCATTCTATTATAAACACCTCATCCAAACATAGTGTTACTGATGGCTCTCTTTGTTACAGAAACGTGATGTTCACAACATATTGATGACATGTATGATATTTGCTGGTTTTTCTAGTTTCTTGTATGTATGAATGAGTTTGTTGTTGATGGAAAAGTAGTTATTGTTTATATTTAACTAGCTATTGGTATTGATATTTTTGTTGTAGGAATAATACATTGTACGTTAGCTAGCTGTAAGTTGTGCTTTTGCTAAGAAGCTATCAGATGCACCTCTAGCCATTGTGGATAAATGGCATTACGGACACAATATTGCAGAGGCACTGTCTACTTATACTTTGCTTTATAATGCTTCATGTTGATGATTTGAAAAGAAAACTTATCTTGATCTCATGCTAATCAAATAACATTTCCATCAACCTTGCTTTTCTCCTAGATGAAAATATCATAACGATATGAGTTCTTTTTTGGTTATAGTAGGCATAAGCTTGTTGATTGACACATGATAATAATACCTTTGTTTACTATTAGTCTAGTATGGTTTAAGCTAGCCTAGGACATTGTAGTTGGTTAGGAAATCAAATCCCATAAAAGAGAAAAGGGCCATAATTTCAGAGTTGAAACTAACAATATTTACCGTTCTATGCTATATTATATGGTTTGATTAGGAAAAAAAAAAAAAAAAGATAACAACATAAGGTTGGACATAAGTTAGAAATGTGGGGTCATAATAGCATACAGGGTGGCTGCTGGTGTGTTCTTGTTTGTATCAAAACCCAAGTACCCAACCCCACCCCCTTCACCCTTCTTCACCCTCTTCAAAATTATTGCTTGTAAGTTTCGTTATATGTCTCGTTATATGTCCATGTGACTCTTAGTGTGTGTGTGTGTGTATACTTGTGTTATTGAGTTGTTACATATAACTCTCTCATACAATTTGCTCATGTTAGTTACAGTTATATATGTGAAATAAAGCTTTCTCAAGCTTATTTCATGCTTATCTAACCCATATGCATTGTTTTCAGTTTTAGAAATATGATGATTTAATTTAATTTTAAATCTTTAAATTTTCTCAATTGGTACTTGATTGATTTTAAGTGATCACAAATTTGTGTGACATTTATTTGAGTATTCTATTTTTCTAGATCGAATGATTGATGAATCTAGTTGGATATGAGATCGATTTTTGTTCTATGATGATAATAAACTCTTGTATCCATCAATTTAACTAAAAGAAATTAAATTTCTTGTTAGTTAACTTCAATAATTAACTCAAATAAATAAATTTTCTTAATCACTTTACTAATTTTTTATGATTTGATTTGATGAAAATTATTTAAGAAGCTGTAAATAAGTAATGGAAAGAATTAGTGTATTAAGTAATTTGTTAAGTTAAGTGAAAAAAAAACATGTGTCCATCTCTTATTATTTTAGATTTAAACATACTAAAGAATTGTGAAATGTAATTTACTATGAATTTATTGGAATTAGTGTAGATTAAATTTTACTTAGATTAACTCATAAAAGAATATATTGGACAAAGTCTAAGAATCCCTTCCTACATAATAAAAAGAAAAAATTGATGGTTACTTAGTTGGCTTATGTAATTAGTTGCTAGCTTAAGCTTTCCTCAGCTGTAGCTTAGGTTGAATATAAACAATAGCTCTCTCAATAAAATTTGAGGATTCTTATTCCATCATTTTTCATTCTTTCACTTAAACATACAAAGGCAAGAACTGTACGTTGTGTAGTATGCAGTGTTAATCAGGTTCACTATTAGACTCCTAAAAAACCAATAGAATAAAATCATACTATATTTTGAAAAAAAAAACAGCATATTTGGGTAAAGAACTACTATTACAACAATATTAATAAAATGTCATATGCTAGTAATAGCCAATACTAGGGATTCCTGAGCTGTTATTGGCAAGAAAGGAAAGAAATTGAGAATAAAGGTGGTTTTGTGTCAAACTTTCTAGGTAAGAGCTTCTCCAAAGTAAAAGAGATTATTACTCCAAAGTAGAAGAGATTATTCTGAGTGTTTGACTCCATTATAATCATGATTGTAATCAGTCTTAAAATCCGACTGAAGTATAAAATATGAAATTAGATTGCCATTAGTCTTACTAGTTGCTTCATGCAATACATATATTTTACCATAAATTGTGTTATTGTTACGAATTCAGGGGATGTTCAATGTGTTGATGTTGAGACAGATTTTATTATCTTAGCTAGGGATGGGTTGCAGAAGGTTAGTTTTATTTGAAAATTCTCCTAATGTTGCTTTAAATATCTTCTACCCTATCGTTGTTGTAAAGATTCATTATTATTATTATTATTATTATTATTATTATTGTTTTTCCATTGTTTTGCCCTGAAAAGTATCAACAAAAAACTGGTTTCTTTTATGATGCTAGGTGATGACAAATCAGAAAGTAGCATTTGCTATCAAGAATATAAAGGATGTTCATTCTGCAGCGAAACATCTAACTGAAGAAGCACTAAATAGGCATCAATTTTGCTTGATTCAAGTGTTTGCTAAATAGGTGAGAGAGAAGAGAGGATTTGATTCGAGTTCTTGTGATGAAGGCCAACCCGATTAGAAAATGACCTACTTTAGCTAGGTTTGTAAACCACCTTCTTCTTTTTTTTCTTTTTCTTTTTCTTTTCTTTTTTTTTTTTGAAGATTTTTTTTTTGAAGATTTACATACATTACTCTTTTTAATTTATATAATTATCTTTGACCATATTACGACTTTTAGGTCAGTTACTTATTTTAATTGACGACGTCGAACCTCTGACTTGGATCTCTATTCATTTCTTCTTCAATTCCTTTTTTATTTTTATATTATCATTATTATTATATAATGTTTATTAGTATATTGCTTTGCTTAAAAATTACTGAGTTGGTGGTTTTGAATTGAAATAGAATTTATTGACTTGATCAAGCTTGATATTTGTTAGAAGGCAATACTAAGTTTTATATTCTTAAAGTGTTGTGTTGTTGTCTATGGTTAACCATTCTTATTTGTTGAAATGTGGTTGAAAGTCCTCAATATTTTTTGTTGCAGTGTAATCATTGAAGCTCTCAAGGTGGATAGTCTGCATAAACTTTGCTTGTCCTTGGAGCCTATTCTTTGGAGAGTCGAAGGATTCAAGATCACCATTTTTTTTCCCTTCATTTTTATGGTTTATGGTAACAGTATTTCAATTTTCAAAGACTATGTATTCTCCACTTGTTTTCCAGTTAGCAGACTTTTTTCTTTCTTTAGATTTTCTTTTTTGAAGGTTTTTTGGTGGATGATGGTTTTAAGAAAGTGAAGAGATTTTGACTAGGACGTAAATTGTGATTCTTTTGTCATGCATAATTAGAATATCTTTTAATTTCATCTTGCATGATTATCCTGTGAACCCCTCTTTGTTTTTATCTGACTTGAATGTTGAGCAGGTTAGTGAAGAAGTGGAGCATGCTTTAGCAAAACTAGACGCTGCCAAACTTAAATTGTGATTCTTTTGTCATGCATAATGAGAATATCTTTTAATTTCATCTTGCATGATTATCCTGTGAACCCCTCTTTGTTTTTATCTGACTTGAATGTTGAGCAGGTTAGTGAAGAAGTGGAGCATGCTTTAGCAAAACTAGACACTGCCAAACTTACTGAAAGGTATGCGAATAATATTTTCAATACACGCTGGTAAACATGCATGTTTTTGTTTGTATTCAATTATTGTCCATTCAGACCATACCAAGTTTCTAAATTCTTATGCTTGAAGTTGAGTTTGCATTTTGGATTAGCTTAAATCAGCATGATGATTGACCTTTCTCCTTGTTACCTGCTGTGCTGCAATTATCAGTTTAATTGTGTTGGACTCCATCTCATTTTCTATTACATTTTTAATTACTTACAGGGTAGATCCACTTTACTTTGTTCAATTGTGGCACTTGGCTCTCTTTCCTTGCCTAAAGTTAATGGGATGAATTTCTTTACGCCAGATCGTCTTTACCCTTTTCATGCTTTTTTTTTTTTGTTTTTCCTGCTAGTTAGAGTGTAGAGCATTACTCTTGCCTGCTTGATTCTTAACGATGTTAACTGAAGGGTGTACGGTTTGTTTGTTTCTCTAATGGCTGAGAAAATGCAAGTCTTCTCTTAACTGTATAGGAGGACCTGATGGAAGAAACTTGTAGGTGCACTCCAGGTCTCGATTGTCTCTCTCTCTCTTTACTAGTGGGGAAGTAGAAGGGAGCAGGGTAGTGCAATCCATATTATTTTGATAGATTCAAACATTGGCCATATTATCACATCAGGTCCTGAATCCTTAGTGAGACTAGATATCAGTATTCTTGAAGGTGATTTAATAATGAAAATGATGATAACTAAATTCAAGAAGAATTCATGTGGTTAAAGAGCATGAGGGTAAGAGGCCACTTCTAACTGGGGATCTCCAAGTGACACCGAAAGTGGTAAAAACTCTCGGCAAGCTGACATTTACTAACAACTCAAGCTAGATAAGAAGCAGGAAGTTCAGGCTAAGATTGAAGGTTACCTTAGGCTATTGTGAAGGGGTACGTATCCGTGAAGCAAAAACTGATGCCTTCACAGTCAAGGATCATAGAGGAGAATGTGAGCTCATCATAACTATGTTAGTGCTTCTTCAATTAGTGCTTATTTAGTGAAGAGCACACATATGAAATTTCTTGTATATCGTTATTAAATCTCAATGATGGTCTGATGAATGTTTTTATAATAATAATATTTTGTCAATTCTAAATTGTGGGAATTTTTTATTGTCAAAAACTATGATCTTATCATAAAAAGTTCATAATTTGGCTTTTGATTGTAATTAATTATGACAATTTTATTTCTTGCAATAAAATTATATTTTGTGGCAAAATAAATTTATAATTATTAATTTATTATGAGATGGTCTTTTTTGTCACAAATGTATTTTGTGATAATAATATTTTGTCAACTCTAAAATTGTGAGAATTTTTTTTTTTTTGTCAAAACTATGATTTTATCACAAAAAGTTTATACTTTGACTTTGACTTGGAATCAATTGTGATAAAATTTTATTTCTTGGGACAAATTATGCTTTATAGTGACAAATTAATTGTCACAAAAGTTATTTTTTTATGATAAAAGTAAATTGTCGTAAATTGTGATGTTGAGGCAAATTTATATTTATCACAAAATAGTTATTAAGATAAGTTTGTTTTGACAAATTCCTTGACCAATTAGTTTTGTCACAGCATGTTAATGGTGACAAATTTAATATTTATTGTGATAAAATAATTTGTAGCAAGAAGTCAAATTTCTTGCAGTGATGACCCTACTCCGATGACTTGATTTCGCTGGAGGCATGCATAAAACCATTAATTGGGCTAATCAATAATTTGATTATAATGTTCAAAATGAATCAAAGATGTCCAAAGACTAGATCCCAATATCCAGGCGGTTTGGGGATGCCTAATCCCTCTCTCAAGTTGTACCCAATTTTTGAACCCTATCTCTAATGAGGTAAAGATGAAATGAGTCTTCTAATTGACTTAGCTTAAGTTTGGATTTTGCATTCTGGCACTCTTATCTCGGCCAAAGTCCATATCTTTTAGGGATAATACTAATATATATCTCGTGTTTGGTCCCTCGATGACAATCACCTTGGACTTAAGGCTTCAAATTGTGCGAGGCCTAAAAGGATCACTCATTGGTCCATACATATATCACATCTTAAGATCATTACCAATGTAAAAACCCTTGTACTTTCGATCCTTCGTTAATCGATAAAAGGATGGAGTCACAAGCAAGATTCCACTAGTTCAAGCGAAACTCGAAGAGATCACACGTAGTATCTTTACTATGTGGATTTTTCAACCAGGTTAGCATATGATTTCTTAATGAAGAAGTGTCATTATGCTTACTATGACCACCAAACAACTTAGCACAATAAATAAACTTAGCTTTTACCAGCATCCATACACTATCCTTGATTTTCTCAAAGTGTTATGTTCTTGGAATTGATCTTTTTCCTCTTTTTAGAACCTCTACTATCAATTTCATCAGTTCATAGGGCATCTGCTTCAACCCTTTGCTCATGAGTCTCACCAATAACATCAATGCCATGGTCAAAACCATCTACATCACAATTTGATAAAGATAATCCATAATAAAGATTTAGAAATAGTGATTGTTGTTATCAATAAAAAAACAAACACAAAATAAAATTCAAAAAAATTAAATCAGACACATCTTTTAGTTAGTCACAATTTCAAACCAACAAATAGAGAAAAAGAGTTAATGCTTCCACCACCGAAAAATATCAATTGATTTCTCAACAACAATTGTGACTAACAAAACATAGAGAGTCAAATAGAGATTGATTCTGTTTGCATAAACCTGAAACACTTAAAGAATAAACAAATTAGGGTTGCAGAAGTTAGATAGGAGTTTCAGAGAAAAAAATAATCGAAGGTGTGTAATGTGAGGGAGGAGAAGATAGGATTTTCAAATAAAAGAAGAATTAAAAAGAAGGAAGAAGTTGTGGAATGAAGAATTAGATTTAAGGTTAAGGTGTGTCGAAGAGGTGTGATGTTCGAGAGAATAAGAATGGATTTACAGTTACATAAAAAAGAAGAATTGATAAGAAGAAGGGAGTAATTGAGAAAGGATGGATCATGATTATTGTTAAGGTGTTTCAAAGATGTGTGATATGAGAGAGGGGGAAGAAAAGGGGATTACAGAGAAAGAAGAATTGAGAAGAATAAGGGATTAGGGAGCGAGCGACTATGAAATGGGATTAGGTGTAGGGTGTTTTGTAAGTTGTATATATATATATATATATATATATATATATATATATATATATATATATATATATATATATATATATATAT
>CATIWR010308250.1:0-14047 GCA_949677035.1 Omphalea diandra | reverse complement strand
AAGGGTTATTTCATTTCTTCTACAAGAAGTGACCATGGAAAATAATTTCAAAATAAGTATTTTGAATCTTATTGCTTAGAGAATGAGATTTTTTTCATGACTTTTCAACTCCTATAACACCATTACAAAATGGTATTGTAAGAGAGGAGAAAAATAGAACACTAGTAGAGATGGCTAAAACTATGCTTAATGAGTATTCATTGCCAAATTACTTTTAGGCCAAAGCTATTAATACTTCTTGTTATATTGCAAATCGAGTTTTCAAAAGACTCATTCTTAATAAAACATATTATGAGCTATGGAATGGTAGAAAGCATAAGTTAACATACCTAAGAGTTTTTGGATGTAAGTGCTATATCTTGAATACAAACGATAACCTTGGGAAATTTGATTCAAAACCTAATGAAGGCATTTTCTTTGGTTATTCCACCACCAACAAAGCATATAGGGTTTTTAATAAGAGTTTAATGGTTATTAAAGAGTTTATAAATATTGTGTTTGATGAATCTAGTAAGCTTGATCTTGGGAAAGGTTTGTTTATTGATGATCTTGTAGGTCATTTTGAGAAATTACATTTGGAGCATACTATAAGAGAAAAGGATGAGGACTATGATGAAAGCAAATCATCAAGAAAAGATAAAGAACCTTAAAATCAATAAATGGAATCACTAAACTAAGATCTTCCTAAGGATTGGAGATTTTCCAAGCATCACCCCATGGACTTAAATATTGGTGATACTTCAAAGGGTGTAAGTACTAGATCTTAACTCAATACTTTAGATAATAATCTTATGTTTTTATTTTCAATTTGAGCCAAAATCTATTGATGAGGCTCTTGATGATGAAAGTTAGGTGATTGTTATGCAAGAGGAGCTTAACCAATTTGAGAGAAACAATGTGTGGGAACTTGTTCCTATGCCTAAGGAATACCCTATTATAGGTTGCAAATGGGTGTTTAGGAATAAGTTAGATGATCAAGGATTCATCACTAGAAATAAGGTTAGATTGGTTGCTAAGAGTTATAACTAAGAGGAAGACATTGACTATGATGAAACCTATGTCCCCATAGCAAGGTTAGAGGCCATTATGATTATTTTGGCATATGCATGTCACATGAATTTCAAACTATTTCAAATGGATGTCAAAAGTGCTTTTCTAAATGGTTACTGAGGAGGAAGTTTATGCTAAACAACCTCATGGTTTTGAATCATATATCTTTTCCAAATTATGTTTTTGAATTGAATAGAGCCTTGTATGATTTGAAACAAGCTCTAACAGCTTAGTATGAAAGGCTTAGTTATTTTCTTTTGCAAAATGATTTTGAAAAGGAGAACATTGACATAACTTTGTTTGTCAAAAGGCATAATCATGATACACTAATAATACAAATTTATGTTAATGATATCTTTTTTGGTGCTGCTAATGAATCTTTATATGGCGATTTTACTAAGTTTATGAATCGAGTAAGTCAGTTGTTGAGAAGAGATATCGAGGTATGATTAGTTCTCCACTCTATCTTACCACTTTTAAACTTGATATAATATTTAGTGTATACATGTGTGCTAGGTTTCAATATTGTCCTTAAATACTGTTAAAAAGATTTTCAATTTGATTGCCAACCAATGGCACTCTTTCATTTAATGCACTTACTATTTTTTTTTTTTATCATTTTCACCCCCTTTCCTAGCCTATATAAACCCCTCAAATAGTGTTTCTACTCATTCTTACTAAAAATCTTCATCTCTCTTCTTCCTTACTCTAAAAAACCTTCAAATTTTCTTTCATTCTCAAATGGCCCCTAAGAAAGCCTCAAGAGCAAAGAAGGGAAAGGTAGTAGCACAACCTTCTGGACCATCGACTCTACACATGATGAAAGGGATAACAAAAGAGGAAGAAGATCAATACAAGACAAATGCTTCAAGGAGCATCCTACCGAACAAAATCCCTTATACTTTTCTTCTTGAGTCGTTGGGCATTAAAGATGAAATCCATACCTTTCTCTCAAACCAGGGATGTAACAAATTTATTTTTCGTGATGAGCCAGGATATGAGGAGATCGTGTAAGAATTCATGCATATTGTGACTCTTAGTGGAAGAGTAAAATCTCGTTCTGGCCAATGTGGTTTAGTATTTTGATCCTTTGGGGACCTATTTTTCATCACCTTCAAACAACTTTTTAATCTGTTTAATGTTTAAGTCAGAGATGACATTTTGTTCATCATCTAGACTCTTGATGTCATCTATTTCGAGTTCTGGTCTAAAATTTCCATAGAGGCTAAACATGACCCTATAACTTCATTAGCCAAATGCATTTGTACCCTACCTTTTTTGCTACTTCATCGTATCATCACCTTCTCTATTAACACAAAAGGGGATGGTAACGAAAAGTATCCCAAAAGGATATTGCTTTCCTTTTATGCATTACCAAAAACAAGCCTATATAAACTAGTTGTTATCTTATGGATCAATTATGAGCACCAAGCCTAAGAGTCAGTTTCTTCTTCCTTCCCATGTCACTGCCTTCTGCCAATACGTCGATGCTCTTAATGAGGAAAACAAAAAATTCCACACTAAAAAGCTTCTACATTCACAAAATTTTATGGACCTTCCCAAAATTTTCTAGACCTCCCTTACCTAATCAGTGTTAAAGCTATTCACCCTGATTCCTATATCTACATTTTGGGTGCTTTAGGGCGAATAAACTAGAGACCTCCCTAGCCTTCAAAAGAAAAAGGCTTGTCATTAAAGAGGGTGCTCAACTAGTCCCTCCTCCCCTTCCAAAACCAAAAGCCAAAATCTGTTTTGCCTCTATCAACAGGAAATTGGATAAAATGATGATGATGCTCAATAGATGATTTCTTCTCTTCTCCCACCTACACAGTGATTTGATGGACTTATAAAAGAAAGTATGTGCTCCTCCCTACCATCTTCCAAACTTTAAGGATTGGGAGGACACATCAAAAGAGGAAGACAACCGAGAGGTTAAGGATGGTGATGAAGATGAAGGTAGAAGAGAAAATGAAGACATGGGCAATTTTGGAGATGATGATAGCTCTCTTATCTTTTATATTGTCTTGATGGTTTCTGTTTCTTTTTTCTATTTTTCTATTTAAGTTTTTGATGTAAAGTTATTAATCCCACATATTATTATATGAATAAAAGTGTTTGTTTTGTAATTCATTATTTCAAATGTTATGTGATTGCAACTTAACTGTTATCTTTTTTGTTTTGCTCATTTTGATTACTCGATCTCAATTTATGCACCTCTTATACTCTCTAATATTTACCCAATTTTTTTTATCTTGCCAAAGGGGGAGAGAATGAAATTGAGATAAAAGAAGTAATGTGCATAAGAAAAGCATAAGTTGAGGGGGAGTAAGTTCTAACTTAGAATACTTATACTTATTTGATCATTGACTATAAACCTTTTATTATTCTTGATTATTCTTTGAGTAATTGATCATTGACCATCCCTATTTCACAACTCATGCATTTGATTTTCTTTAAATATCAACCTAAGTTGTCAAAATAAAAAAAGGGAGAGATTGTTAGGCTATATTGGTTAAACCTAGTTCATAAGCCTCTTTTGACCTTGGCAATGAAGATTGATAAGTTTTAATGCTTTGATTCAAGTGTTATTTTGTAGTTTATAAGTTATATTTTCATTGAAAGTTGGATGGAAGTCAAATCTCTATCTTTATGAAGAACATCCAAATTTGCAATCGATATCTATTAAATCATAACTGCGACCTAGCTATAAGGCTGGATGGAGCAAGGATAGAGGAACTTGCGGGCGAATTCAAAGTCGCGACTTAGCTGAAGGAAAATTGGTTGATTCACAGAAGAATTCACAATGGCAATTACATTAGAGGTCATGACTGCGAATTTCGTAGTAACAGCAGATGGAACCAAAGCCACAACCATAACATTCCAAGTGTCCAAGGCATCCATTGGAAATCAAAAATCACGCAGGCAAATAATTGGTCCCAGCCATGATTAAAGAAGTTGTAGTTTTCTCATTAAATGGAATAATTCGTAGTCACAGTATCGGCTAAGAGAAAGCCAACTTGCGACCACGACTTTTAAGTAGTTAGTTGAACCTAATGACTATATTTCCTGGACAACCAATAGGTGAATGACACGTGGACTAGATGTTTGACACAGAACGAGGTTCTCTACCATGATTTCAGGCTCCTCAGTGCAAATTGAAAATTTACAACAGCGAAATGAGAGTAGTGGCCACGACTTTCGCCAAACAAGCATTTAATACAAAATCTGCCCAGCACAACTTAGAGATTTTGGGATAGTTTTTGAGTAACGTCTCTTTGGTGGATGTGAGCTATAAATACTCCACCAAAGTACTGTAAATGCAAGACAATTCAATTAATTGTAACTAAACTCTTGCCAATTTGCTACTCATTCTTTTACTTTTTTTTATGTGTTGTTGATTGTTTGGTGTGAGCAATAAACAACTTTATAAGTAGGTTGAGAGTTAGCCTATATTATAAAACTTTTGTAAGAGGTGAAGTGTGAACCTATCTAAAACACTTGTGAGAGGTTTTTATGTAAGCCTAAATACACAAGTTGTAAGGGTTTTATGTGAGTCATCAAACACAAGTTGTATAAGATTAGTGTGAGCTTGAAAAAACTAGTTTAGTTGAGTGAAATACCAAATTGTGGAGAATTAGGGAGTGGATGTAGGGTTTGTTAACACCTAAGCCCCTATAAACTTCTCGTGTTGATTTTTTTGTTCTCCTTCTTAACTTCCTAAACACCTTAACCCTCTTTTTAATTTTCAATCAGCCACCAATTCAACCTCCTTTCTTGGTGCACTAGGCCAACAAAAGCTATAAAACTTAGCATTCTCACACTCTCCTCTATGGTCACTTCTAATGGAAGAGATTTCAAATCCTTTTGGTTTTGAATTCTCTTGGCAAAGGTCTTAAAAGCATTAAAGCAAGAATCCTTATGAAGGAAGAATAATACCCAAGTATATCTACAATAATCATCTACTATGACAAAAGCATAATGCATACCGCCTAAGCTAAATACTTTAGTAGGGCCAAATAGATCCATGTGAAACAATTGCAATTGTCTAGAAGAACTTACCTTGTTTTTTGCTTTAAATGAGGATTTAATTTGTTTACCTTTTGACATACTTAACAAACTCCTTCCTTTGTAAACTTGATTTCAGGTAAACTTTGCACCAAGTTTCTTCTTTTTAGCTTATTGAAGAGTTCCATGCTAGCATGTCCTAGCCTTCTTTGCTAGGTTATATCTTCATCCACTATAGAGACTAAATACTTTGCATTATGGTTAATAAAAGAATTTAAATCAATCACATAGATATTATGAACTCTTCTACATGTAAATATAATTTTATTGTCACTCATTATGAACTCCTCTCCCTAATGCCACTAATATTAACCTACAGGCTAACTCTATCCTTTACCTCTTTGATTACCAATAACTCCTTGAAATCTTCATCCTTTAGGTGATGTGAACCACTATTTATTATTGCTTTATTTGGTTCTCCACTACACCCTACATAACTTCATTTCCTTTTTGCTTCAATTGCATTCATCTCTTGGATCACCTCCTCAACTTGAATTGTAACATCCCTATCCATATTCATTGGCATTCTTACATGAACATATTCATTGCATAAATGATTTTCAATCCCATATGAACATATTCATTACATAAATGATTTTCAATCCCATATGAACACATTCAATGGATAAATGATCATTTAGATACATTATTAGATAAACACGACGATCACACTTGCACCATTGCATTTAGGACACTTGAACATATATGTAATGTTTGTATAATTGCATGGAAAATTATCTTATGTTGTATCAATGCTATAACATCATAAATAATGGTGTTTTAAAGCTTATTTAAAAATATAAGGAGAATATATGGATTAGGAGATAGATATAGGTGATGAAGGAGTGAAAAAGAGGGATTAAAAGAGGAAAGTGAACTTTCAACCAATGGAAATGAGACACCATGAATTTGTCTTATTAGAATAGGTATGCAAGTTAAATTTTTCATCCTTTAGGAATAAAATATAAAGGATAATTTTGAGGGTAGCAAAAGAAAGAGGGAGCTAAGAAGAAGAAGAAGAAGAAAAAGAAGAAGAAGAAGAAGAAGAAGAAGAAGAAGAAGAAGAAGAAGGATATCAAAAAGAGTGAGCTGCCTAGGAAGGAATCCTAAGCATTTATGCTTATGTGAAAATAGGTTTTTTAATTTATCTTCTTCCTACATAAAATTACTCCCTCATGACATGTTAAACATGCATGGTTACTAAGAATTATGGACTAATTTAAGGTAGAGCTCATGTGTAGACGTTGTAGCTTAAGAAAAACATAGCTGATTGTGTTAGTTTTATTGTTAGAGCACATTGTTACACCCACGATTTTGTAACCCTAAGAGAGGAATTAGGGAAAGTGTAAAACATGAAAGTTATAGCTTTATGCGACATCTAAATGCAAGTAAAACTTTTTTGCTTAATTTGGTGTGTGTGAGGAGATATGGCTCCTTCATTAGGGTTGGTTCACAACTGACTAAAATCACCTCAGTCTTTCTGCTTTCATATATTTTGATGATTTTATGTGCTGATTTAGACAAGGTGAACATTAAATTTGTTGGGTTATATCCCTCTAAATACTGGTAAAGTAATTTGCTTTATTGGCTGTGTGAAAGGAAATATGGCTCATTGATTATGACTGACCCTAAACCCAATAAAACCTCATCTGTCTTATAATTTTGTCTTTCAAGAATTTGATGGCCATAGAATCAAAATTTGGTGATGTTTAAACTTAAAAGTTGTATATTTATGTCTTCTCTACATTATTATAAATATTTTGCCAATAATTACATGCCAAAAGTGTACAAAGATGATAAAATAAGGGAATTTTTGAACCTAAAGTAGGGGGAGATGCTATAGCTAAGTATGAGGTAAATTTTAATCAATTATCTCATTATGCTTCCTTTATGGTGCCACTGACAAAGAAAAATGTTGAAAGTTTGAAGAGGGACTGAGATAAGAGATCATAAGTAAGATCACAGCTACATATCTTGAAAATTATAACTAGCTAAAAGATGATACAATTAGGGTGGAAAGATTAAAAAAAAAAAAGAAAGGATAGAGCAACTGTAAAAAAAGGCCCTATTGAGTTTGTAGGAGATTTTAACAGAAATAAAGGTAAACATGGAGATTATATGCCATCATAATATAGTTCTAATGGTGGTTACTCTAGCTATAGAGGCAAAGGATTAGGAGTTTCATCATATGCAGGCAGAGATCAAGGCCAAGTTATGTAACAATGACCCTTATGTGTACATTGTGGTGGGCAATATATGGATGAATGTAGAAAATTAATTAGTGGGTGCTACTTTATGGGTCTTTTGATCATATGCTTAGAGATTGTCCCAAAAGATCTAAAATGTCAGAGGAAGTTAGAGCTACATCAGAGTCCATAGTTGAAGTTTCAAAGGCAAGTGGAGTTAGAGTATCATTTGGCAGGGGCAGAGGCAAAGGTAGAACAACCACAATTAGCCAAGGTATGAGCATATCAGAAGGTCAGAGTTATAGACCCCTGACACAGTCTAAAGTATTTGCCAGGACTAGGTAAGAAGCTATTACTACTCTAAAAGTAATAGCTGGTAAACTTTTTCTCTACGATTAGAAGTTGATGTATTAATTGATCCCGACTCCATGCATTCATTCATTTCATTGAACATGGCATCACAATTGTGTAGTGAGCATCAACCTTTAAGTTTTAATCTATATGTTAGTACTTCTTTAAGAGATGTGATGATTATGGATAAGGTATGTTGTGATTGTGTGATTCACATTGATGACGTTGAGTTTAATGCTGATATAGAATTGTTGCCACTCCGTTAATTTTATGAGATACTAGATATGGACTGGTTGTCTAAAAATATCATGTAATAGGGAATTGTTTTACTATGGAAGTTGTTATGGAATCTCTAAATTGTACCTGTATATCTAGTTTCTGCTATCAAGGCTTTTCGTATGATTAAAAGTGGTTATGAGGCTTATTTGGCACATGTGGTAGACATAAGGTTCACAAATTAATTAATTGAGAATATTTTTGTGGCAAATGAGTTTTCAGATGTGTTCCTAGCTGACTTACTTAGTTTGCAACCTGATAGGGAGATAGAATTCACAATTGAGTTAGTCCCAGGAACTACACCGATATCCATTCCACCTTATAGGATAGCTCCAATTGAACAAAGTGTTCTAGCCTTAGACAAATTTGTAATTATGTTCATTGATGACATAATGGTGTATTAACGGAGCAAAAAAGAGCATGAACAACATTTAAGGATTGTGTTGCAAATTTTGAGAGAAAAACAACTATTTGCTAATTTAAACAAATACGAGTTCTGAATTGACCATGTGGTATTTTTAGGATATATAGTTTTTGAAAAGGGTATAGAGGTGGATCCAAATAAAATTGAATATTAAAATGGGAAACCATAAAGAATGTTGCAGAAGTCCAAAGTTTCTTAGGACCAATTGGGTATTATTATCAATTTCTTGAGGGGTTTTCACTTATAGCTACTCCTTTGAGTAAGTTACTTCAAAAAAATGTAGCATTTTAATGGTCTAAAGCATGACATGGGAGTTTTGATGAATTAAAAGATAGATTAACATATGCTCTAGTGTTAGCCATTCATGTCAGTAATTGAGGATTTGTAGTATATAATGATGCCTCTCATCAAGGTTTGGGATGTGCTTTAATGTAGCATGGCAAGGTACTTGCATATGTATCTAGAGAATTGAAGCTTTATGAGTTATCTTACCCAGTACATGACCTATAACTTACTGCTGTTATGTTTGCTTTGAAAATATGGAGACATTACTTATATGGAGAAACTTTTCAGATATTTACAAATCATAATAGCTTAAAATATTTGATGAGCCAAAAGAATTAAACATGAGACAGAGGTGGTGGTTAGAACTACTAAAAGATTATGATTGCAACATTGAGTATTACACAGGGAAGGCAAATGTAATTACTGATGCTTTGATTAGAAAATCAAGAAGCGGTGTAACCATTTATTGGTATTTCCAGTATCTCATTTAGTTCAATTACAAGCTATCAATATGGAACTAAACATATAAAAGAATGGGGTATTGATTGCTACTTTTAAAGTGAGACCAATGTTGAATGATTGAATTAAAAAAGCATAGGGCAAGGATCTTAAGTTACATAGAGTGATTAAAATGGTAAAACATGGGAAACATGGTGACTTTGATAGTCAAAATGATGCCTTAATGTTGGGTTCTCATATTTGTATACCCAATGTTGATAACTTACAAAGAGAAATCCTAAAGGAAGCACATAATGCTTCATATGCCATGCATCTAGGAATGATGAAAATGTATAATACCATGCGATATCATTTTTGGTGGCCCAAAATAAAGAAAGATGTAGCAACCTATGTTTCAACATGTTTGACTCAGCAAAATGGAACATCACACTAGTTAAAAAATTAAAACCATTGGTGATTCTAGTATGGAAATGAGAAAGAATAATTAAGGACTTTGTATATGGGTTACCAAGAACTTTGAAGAAGAATGATGCTATATGGGTGATCATTGATATACTAACTAAGTCAGCCTACTTTTTTCCTATTCGATAAGGTATTAACTTAAGCACTTAACCAAGAAATATATGGATGAAATTGTCATATTACATGGCATTCCAGTGTCCATTGTATTGAATAGAGATCCACGATTTACATCTCGATTTTGGGTCAATTTGCAATAGGTTTTGGGTACCAAGTTGAGTTTCAGTACTATTTTTCATCCTCAGATAGATGGGCAATCATAAAGGACAATTCATACACTTAAAGACATGCTTCAAGCTTGTGTGATAGAGTTCAAAGGTACATGGGATGAATATATTGCCTTAATTGAATTTACTTATAATAATCATTATCATAGTAGTATACAGATGGCACCATATGAAGTACTATGTGGAAGAAAATGTCAAAGTCTTATCTATTGAGATGAAGAAGGGATGTGTGTTTTAAAAGGGCCAAAACTAGTGTGAGACACTATGGACAAGGTGATGGTAATCAAAAGCAAACTTAAAGTAGCACAAGATATGCAAAAGAGCTATACATACCAACATATATGAAAAATGGAATATGAGGTGGGAGACAAAGTGTTCCTTCGAGTATCACCATGGAAAGGAATAATTCAATTTGGCAAGAAGGAAAAATTGAGTCCTCAATACATAGGACCATATGAGATCTTAGAAAGAATGGGTCCATTAGCTTACAGGGTAGCACTAACACCAGAGATGGCTCAAATTCATGATGTATTCCAAGTGAGTATGCTCAAAAAGTATCAATATAATCCTACACATATACTTAGGGATCCAACAATGACCATTGTCGATGATATAAGTAACATTGAAGAACCAATGAAAATCATTGGTTATATGATAAAACAGTTACAAAGTCAAGAAATCCTTTTGGTTAAGGTATTATGGAGAAACCATTTACAATAAGAGGCTACATGGGAAACTAAAAAGAACATTAAATGATAATATCCACATTTGTTTACAGTATTAAATTTCGAGGACGAAATTCTTCATAAGAGGGGGAAAAAAGTATCATCCCTATCCACATTCATTGGCATTCTTACATGAACATATTCATTGCATAAATGATTTTCAATCCCACATGAACATATGCAATGGATAAATGATCATTTAGATATGTTAATTGGATAAGCATGATGATGACACTTGCACTATTGCATTTAGGACACTTGAACATATATTTAATGCTTGTATAGTTACATGGCAAATTATTTTATGTTGTGTGCATGTTATAGCATC
Source organism: Omphalea diandra (assembly GCA_949677035.1). Taxonomy (NCBI): domain Eukaryota; kingdom Viridiplantae; phylum Streptophyta; class Magnoliopsida; order Malpighiales; family Euphorbiaceae; genus Omphalea; species Omphalea diandra. The sequence continues at coordinate 3,152 of CATIWR010308250.1, read as the reverse complement.
ATAAATAATGGTGTTTTATAGTTATTTAAAAGTATAGGGAGCATATGGGGATTAGAAGATGGATGGAGGTGATGGAGTGAAGAAGAGGCACTAAAAGAGGAAAAGTGAACTTACAACCAAAGGAAATGAGACAACATGATTGTTGGCCCTAGGCACCAAGAAAATTGGGTTGAATTGGTGTATACAAAATTAAAACAAGAAAGTAAGAAGGATAATGAGTATATGAGAGACACAAGATTTATAGTAGTTCAGGTATAATCCACCCTACGTCCATTTCCTAATTCTTTGTAATTGGGTGTTCCACTATCTTCAAATGGTGTTTCTAAGCTCACACCTAACTTTTACACTTGTGTTTTCAAGGCTCATACAATAACCTTTGCACTTGTGTTTTTTTGAGGCTCACATAACAATCTTTACACTTGTGTTTTTAAGGCTCACACAACAACCTCTTTTAGTGTTTTTACAGGCTCACACTATGACTTTTACAAATGGTGTTTATGCTCATGCCAAACAATCACCTAAAGAAGATAAAAGATTGAGTAGCAAAATTGCAAGAGTTTGGGTTATAAATTAATGAATTCTCTTACATTTACATCTATTTGGTGAGGTATTTATAGCCTCTACCCACCAATAAGATGTTGCAATAAAACTGGTAGCAAATCTCCAAAATATGCTAGATATATTCTGTATTAAATGCTTGTCAGGCTTCATTCGAGGTCGTTATTACTCTTTCACGGTCGCGAATTTCCAATTTTCCATACTGTAGCACAAAATGCGGCAAAAATCTCCATTTGTATCTAACGGCTAGTCCACATGTCATCTTCTCATTGGTTCACCAGGAAAATATAATTGTTGCCTTTCACCTGCTCACAAAAGTAGTAATCGCGATTTTTCTTTTATAGGATGCAAATTCATCTGTCAAAATGTCGATCTTCTTCTTCATGATTTGCGGTCACTACCCACAAGTTGCCATCGCAATTTTTGTCTTCCAACAGTTACTTGGGACACTTGTCATGTTGTGGTTGTGGACTTGATTTCCTCTTGAGTTACTTCAAAATTCACAGTCGCGACTGAGGCGTGACACACACAATAAATTCATCTGTGACTTTGGTTCTCCTATCTTTGAATTGGTCGTGGCAGAAAAGTGGCTTGCAAATTCGTCTGTCTAATTTTTCAACCTGCCTTAGTCTAGTTTGCAGTCGCGAATTAGGAGACACTTTACTTTTTTTTAGAGATTATGGACTTCATCCAACTTCAAATTTAGAGACTAACTAAAAATTGCAAAACAACATTTATTTGAAACATTAGAATTAATCAATCTCTTTTGTCAAGATCAAAAGAGGTTTAAGACTTAGGATTAACCATCCTAGTCCGATAATGATTTTGTCTTATTAAAATAGGTTTACAAGTTGAATTTTGCATCCTTTAGGAATAAAATATAGATGATAAATGTGAGGGTAGCAGAAGAAAGAGAAAGCTAAGGAAGAAAGAAAAAGAAGAAGAATAAAAAGGAGAAGAAGAAAAAGAAGGAGAGGGAGAAGAGTGAGCTGACTAGGAAGGAATCCTAAACTTTTCTAGTTATGGGAAAATAAGTAAGTTAATTTATCTTCAATTTACATGAAATTACTCCCCTATGACATGTTAATTATGCATGGTTACTAAGAATTATCGAGTAATTTGAGGTAGAGCTCATGTGTGGATGTAATGGCTTAAGAAAAATAGAGCTAATTGTGTTAGTTTTATTATTGGAGCATCTTATTGGACCCATAATTTCATAACACCCTAGAAAAGGAATTAGGGTAAGTGTAAAATGTGAAAGTTTTAGCTTTATGCCTCATATAAATTCTTTTAAAACATTTTTGCTTAATTTGGTGTGTGCGAGGAGATATGGCTCCTTCATTATGGTTGGTTTACAACCAACTAAAATCACCATAGTCTTTCTATTTTAATATATTTTGATGACTTTATGTGCTAATTTAGGCAAAGTGAAAAACATAAAATTTGTAGGTTTATATCCCCTATAAATACTTGTAAAGCAATTTTACTTGATTTGTTGTGTGAAAAGAAATATGGCTCATTGATTGTGACTGACGTTAAATTCGATGAAACCTCATCAGTCTTATAATTCTATTTTCAAAGAATTTGATAGCCATAGAATCATAATTTTGTGAGTGTTAAACTTGAAAGTTGTATATTTATGTCTTATCTAAATGCTTGTAGAATATTTTTGCCAAATTTTTCATGGTTGAAGAGATATTGCCTCTTAATCATGATTGATTGCCAATATGTTTAAAACCTATTTTAATTAAACAATGAGTAAAACATGGAAAATGTTCCTTTATATGTTTTGTAACTTTTGGTAGATCAATTTTGCAATTAGATATATACAATTTGACATACCTAAGATTGTAAGACCTATTTAGATTGAGATGACATTGAAACAAGGAAAAATTCAAAAATTCACCACATTTTCCATATGTTTTATATATTGGCCTAAAATTTGACAATTGTATCATTATGTATCTAATTTATTTGAAAAAAAAAATCAAGTCATTTGGATAAGTATATCTAGAGTTATTACTGTGAGAGTGTAGCAAGGTCAGACTGCCATCTAAGGAATATAGGCATAAACATTAGGTGCACTTGGATGGATCATGCCACAGTGCATACCAAACATTCATAATTATTTTGACATACTTATAACCATGTATCTATCAAATTTTAGGATCTTATCACTTTGAGGAAGCCCTAGAGAGAGAACCAAACCTATCATAAAGGTTTGTCACATCAAAAGGTGAGTAAAAACCATAATTAGATTCTAACATGTATGTGTGATAATTTTATGATATGATTGTGTTCTATTACATGCATATGTGATTGAATTGTTACATTTTACATGTGAATACAAGTCAAGTAAGAATTATATATTCTTAATGAATACTTGGAATACCATTGTGAATGAACACTTGCATATGGAACAAAAAGGATGTTGTGACTGACTTGTCAAACACTTGTAAATCACTTGGAAGAGGGACCAATATGTCCTATTGCACATGTTATTAAACCAATGATTCACTTGTTATATGTTGGCCAACAAAATCAACTGTCACTTGAATCACGTGAATTCCTGGGAGTAGTGTTTGCCTTGCAAG
>CATIWR010308180.1:0-20731 GCA_949677035.1 Omphalea diandra | reverse complement strand
TTCAACTGGTCTTGAAGATCTCCATTATTGTGACTTGAAGAGTTTCAGATCAAAGTTCATTCTAGGCTTTTCTTTCTTCGTGGGTCTCTCTCTGCCTCAATACTTCAGTGAATCTGATTTAATTTCTGGTCACGACCTTCCTCATTCGAATCCCTCCTGGGTGCGTAAGGATTTATCATTGAGCATATTAAAGGCATGCTTGGCGTTTCTATCGCCAATAGCATATTTTGAAATATATATATAAGTTGTTTCACTAATTAATAATTGATTTGTAAATATAAATTTGTGAGTTAAAAATTGATTTGAAAGAAATTAATATTTAAAAATTTTACCCATACCTATTGAATTAAACTAACAATATAATTAAATTACTTTTGTGAGTTTAAAAATATTTTTAAAACTTAAAATGTTGTAGTTTAACAACAAAAATAAATTTTTATAATAGGTACGCTAAACACGCTCTTACGAATTAAGTTATTCTAATTTTTTCTTTTTCTTTTGGATTTCAATCAGTTGAAACGCATGGTGCAAGTGGTTTCTTCATCTCCACCAACGATTGCAGTTATAATTGCTTTCCTTTTCGATCGATTCACTCCTAGACCTAGTCCCAGGCCAGAGTTATTGGCGGAAGTTGCCATCCCAAAACCAATGGAAAAGGCCAAGGAGAAACCGCCTTCCTTACGTGCGCCGAAGGAAGAGGAGATGAAAGAGACAGATATGGAGCTGGAAAATGAACTAAGATCTTCTGTTGCAAAACTCCATTCATTTTCTAGTTTTCGTCATCTGTTATCATAATTTGCTATGAAACTATTGTAATTTGCACCTGTGAAGATACTAACATTATGTTTGTTATAAATGAATTACATAATTTTTATGAAATTTATTTATAAAAATTTTTATGAAATTTATTTATGAACACAAATTCTGTATATTTGATACAAATAAAATTTCATTTGGAATTCTACTTCATTAAATCCTTAAAATTGATTATATCTAAATCAAATTATATCCAATTTGATAAAATTTGCAAATGAATTTTAAAATTGTTAAATTTGTTCTCATCATGACGAAAACATCCTTAATTAAAATAATTTTTTATTTTATTTTCTCTTTTCTTTTTTATTGCTCTCTCTCTCTCTCTCTCTCTCTCTCCTCTTTCTTCATTCTCTCTATATTCTCTTTCTTCTCTTTTTATATTTTTTAATATTTGTAAATATTTAAAAACATAATACACGGACATTTGTGTAAAATAAAATATTTTATTAAATTTTATATTTAAAATATAAACTTAATTTTATTTAAATGAATTCTATTTTTATTTTGTAGTATAATAAAATATAGAAATTTATTTATAAATTCATTTGTAAAAAAATAAAATAAAATTTAAATTAGAAATATAAGTGTCGATTTATTGAAAAAATGAATTCTATTGATTGTAAAAAGCAAGGGTGCCTCAACGCATAAGCAATTATGGCCTATGCCCAAGGCCTCCGAAAGGCCTCAAAAAAATTTTTCTTTAATATATTTATAATTTCTTTACATTTTGTTCTTTAAATAATATTTATTAGTTTAACTTTTGAAGTATAAGAATTCTGACCATCTTGAAATTCTACATAACTTTAATCTATTATTTGTACAATAATATTATAATACTTATTTTTATAAGTATTGTCAATTATTTTTTTTGGTAAATTGCTACAATTATGTTGTATAATTTTTTTTTTCTATATTTCCTATTAATGGTAAGAATTTTCAATGTATTTGTTAGTTTCAATGGTAAATACTTTTTTATGTTTTCAAAAAATAGTAATAACTTAAATTAAGCATAATTTTGAACCTTTCTTTTTTTTTTTTAACTCTAAAATTGCATGTTCTTTTATAAAATCTCAATATTTTATCAAACTAAATTTGTAACTTTTTCAAATGCATAAGTAGCTTATAGAATATTGTTAATAATTCTTGTTATTGTAATTTCAGTAAAAAAAATTTGAAATTAAAATTAAAATTAATAAGATTTTATTTACGTTGTCATAAGAAAATTAAGTAATTTAGCTTAGGAGTGAGTGAAAACTTGACCGAACCAATATTATTCGGTTGATTCGATTCAATTTTTTAGTATAAATCAGTTTAATTCTATTTTAATTGTAAGAAAAATTAATTTTCAGTTTGGTTTGATTTTCTATATAAAAATCAAATAACTGAATAAATTAAAATTATTAAAGTATCAAACCAATTAGAATCGAACTAACTTAAAATAAATGTAATTTAATCAAATCGAATTGAAATTTTATAAATTCGGTTTGGTTCAATTTGTAAGTGTATAAAATTTAGTTTATTCAATTTTTTAAATAATTTTGATGCAGTTTGTTTTCTTAAAATATAAACTTCAATTTATTTGATTTTGATAAAAAAAAAGAACCGAACTGACCAAATGTTCATCCTAATTTAGCTATATTGTAAATAAAAATGATTTACTTTCTAAACTTAAGTACAAAAGTTTAGTTAATGATTTTGCATCTCAAAAGTAAGGAAAATAAATATTGAATAATTTTAAAATGTTTATTTACATTATTACAGGTCATTAAAATAACTTGTCAAATGCTACAAATATTATTGAGCCAACCCTAGTGATGAGAATAAATGGACAAATTATGTCATGGACCCCTATCCACAATATTTTGAGGCCCAGAAGTTCAAAACACGTGTGGCCGACAAATATGAAAATCTCTTCCGTAATTACTAATTTGTTTCTTTTTTTAACAAACTTTTTTTTTTTACTTTAAATATACATATTTATACTTTTATTCATCTCTTTTTTATTTTTAATTACATTAATATTATTATTATTATTATAAATAAAATTATTTTTTCACAAAAAAATTGATATAAATTGTAGGTTTATCAATTTTAATATTACAAAATAAAATTGAAAATATCAAAATATTTAACTATAAAAAAATGAACCTATAGTTTATAAAAAATAAACTTATAGTTTACAAAAAAAAAACCTACAGTTTATAAAAAATGAACCTATGGTTTACTGATAACGAATCTACAGTTTATACCAAATGAACCTATAGTTTACAAAAAATGAACCTACAGTTTACAAAAAATGAACTTACGGTTTACTGATAATGAATTTGCAATTTATACCAAATGAACCTACAGTTTACAAAAAATGAACTTACAATTTACAAAAAATGAATTTACAGTTTACTAATAATGAATCTATAGTTTATACCAAAATGAACTTACAAAAAATGAGCCTACAATTTATACAAAAAATGAACCTACAATTTATACCAAAAATGAATCTATAGTTTACAAAAAATGAAACTATATAATTCTCCAAAAAAGTAGATGTGCATTTATTAATCCAAAAAAAAAGGCACTCGTTGTTTTTATTTTTTGCATATGTGATGAACCCTTAGTCTATATTGCAATATGGATAGTAATCCATGATATAATAACCCGAATAAATAAACCATGATATGTATACACAAGTCAACTTATAGCCTAAATCAAAGTGATTCCTATCCTGATTCTATAAGGTTACATGCTAAAAATCAGAGATTACAAAATATGTATAAGGAAAGAAAATATATACAAATAAAGAAAGAATGGAAATATGTTCTATCCTTTAACACACCCCCTCAAGGTGGAGTGTGAATGTCATGAACAGCATCTTGTGAAAAGTCATTGAAATGGTTTCTTGCTTAAAGTTAAAGATAAAGGCTGCTAGTTATTGAGAGGTAGAGACAAGAGAAGTGTGAATGAGGTGCTGCTAAATTTTCTTATAGATGAGATGACAATTAACCTCAATATGATGGAAAATAGGATTTGCAGCACTGTGAAAGCGATTTGATCGGCACAATGAAGCAATACTAGGACACATTAATAAATGCGTAAATCTTGCAGCAAAGACTGAAGCCATAAAGTCTCCCAATAAAGAGAAGACAAAGCCCAATATTTAGATATAGCAGAAGAGCATGAAACTGTATGTTGTCTCTTGATTCCCAAAGAAATAGGTGAGGAGTCAAGTAAGGCACAAAATCGTATAATAATGAAGAGACAAGAATATGGGCAACTAGCCCAATCAGCATTGAAAACTCTAAACTTGAAGTCATATGAAGACAGAAGAAAAATGTCTTATTCAGGAGTTGAACTAAGATAGCGATCCAAATGAAGTGCAGCGTCTATACCAATCTTGTGAGGCTGGCTCAAAAATTGGGTAACAACGTGAAATGAATAAGCAATATCAGGCCTTAACAAATAAATGAGGCAACCAACAAAGGAGTAATCTAAACGAAATTGAACAAAGCCATTCAATAAAAGAATAGATGAAAATTTAACCCCCAACCACTATCGAATCCCAATCCTCCATCGCTACCCAAGCCTTCTGTGCCTCCTTTCCTCTTGGCTTTTCCTCTGCATCTTTCGCCCATCCAACCAGCCTTTTGTCCTTTTCAGCCACACCATCACTAACTGTGAGATCCTCGGATTCTCATTGTCGTCAGTGTTGTTGTTGTCTTCCTCATCAGCATTGGATCTATGCTTATCTCCGCTCTCATGGTTGGTTTAGTTGTTGTTAAATCCGTGTTATGTACAACACTATATCGAACTCTTTATTTTCATAAAATGCCCATTCTTTGTGAAATTAAATAATGCCACTAATATTCTTTGGGGTGACACAGACCTCACATTTATAATTAGAATGAAGCACAGTAAGGATCATTCCCTTTAGGAGTCTGAATCTGATGAGTCCTCTACACCTAAAATTCGCAGGACACATGTTTTCAACCGTTTGCTGGATGGACTTTCAATTTATTCTTCTAATGCCCATAACAATGATGCTAATTACTCCTAATATGTCTTTAGATGGTTGAAAGGACAGTAATAATGGAGTGGCATTATGATGATACAATGTGGCTTATGTAGAGAAGAATGTGCTTTGTCCATATACGTAGTGATATATACTTTGTGATCTGCCTTTTAATTTTCTGTGGGGTACAATAAGTTTTCAATTTATTGCAACTTTTATTTGGACCTAATAGTGGCACGGTTTTGGATCTTGAATCATGCGATTGGTTACGTGATGATGTTTTACATTAAAAAAAAATTGAGTTGATAGTATTGTTCTCATTAATGAAAGGGTTTGGATTTTTACTTGATGGTAGCAAGGGATGAAAGGGTTTGAATTTCTGAATTTTTGTTTTTGAATGGATTGGACTGTAGATGTGGAGATGTCTTGCTTAGTGATTATAAGATTTGGTTAATAAGATTTGGTAAGAATTGAAAATCTAATGTAGAATTAAGGATATTATAGTCATTTTAGATGAATTTCATAGAAAATTTCATAGAAGCATGATAAAGTTAACAAAATTAAAATATAAAAATGTTTTAGTATAATATATAAAAATGAATGGTTAAATAGTTTAATATGGAAAAATCAAGGGGGTCAGGGTATTTAACCCTATAAATTATCATACCATAAAAAATTAGAAATAGGATAATGTGTACTTGTTGATGAAAATGACGATCAAAGTGGCTAAGTATGAACATTAAAGCACTGGTAATCCTATAAATAAACTGGTGGATGCAAAGTTCTTAAAGGGCTAACGAGAATCTGTCGTAAAGATGAAGAGAAGGATTTTAAAAGTGGAAGGAGAATTTTCTAAGAAAGTAGGAAAAGTGGAGCAATAATCAAAACTAAGAGAAGATGCATAATGATGGTCATGATGAAGTGTATCTAGCAATAGAGTAAATAAGATTTTAATAAAGATCAATTATGGGAAAGGAAAGAACTTGACTAGAATAGGTTAAACTAAAACTATGTTGATAAGGAAAAATATGTTCTTGAAAAATAACATCCCGACTAACCAAATATTGTTAAGTATTCAATTCATACAAAAGATACCCCTTTTGGTTTCAAGGATAACCAACAAAAATGCATTTCTTTGATGTACACTGAATTTATCCCAGGAGGAAGATAGAGTAGTGACACAACAAAGACTTCCAAAAACTCTGAGATGAACATATGACAATGATTTTTGGTGAAGAATTTTATATGTTGTTCTATTTTGAAGTTTTGGAGTAGGAAGTCCATGAGAACACAATCCCTCTAGAAGGGTAATGAAAGATTTTGTTAGGGGCTTCCAACACAATTATTTTGGTGGTCAATCCCATATTCATTTAAAAATGGAACAATATGCTTAGAAAAGAATTTAGATCTAGTTATTAATGTGAAGTGCTTTGATGGTAGAACTAAGTTGTGTTTTTGATATATGCAAAAATATATATATTTTTATGATGAATGCAACTTCTAACATATATTGCATGAGAAAAATCCAAGTGCTTCATAAAAATTCATCGATCATGCTTAAGAAAAATCTTGCTCTTGCATTAGTAAAATCCTCCATATATCACAATGGATGAGATCAAAAGGCACTTGGGTAGAAATAAAACTTACGGGGAAAAAAGTAATCTTTTTTATTTGTCATACAACAAGTATGACATAACATGAAAAACCAAAACAATAATTTTATTATTATTTTAGGAAAACAAGGATAGCTTAGAAAAAGTAATGGGCATGCCATAAATTCTTCAAAGAAAAGGAAATGGAATTGACTCTCAATGTAGCTTCTTTAGGATGAAAGTAGTCAAGGCCATTCACCTTTTTAACCATGCCTATCATCTTCATCTTGGAAGACAATTAGACTAGCTAAAGCTCATTAAGGGATTTATTTTTTGCAACTCCATAACTTCCAAAGGTTTTTTAGTGTTTCTCCAATTAATAAAGTTGTTCATATTATGTCTTTAGGTATATGGCATCATAGGCTTGGTCACATAGAGTTAGCTAAATTCCCTACTTTAAGCATTTGTTTTCCAATTTTGGTGTTATCAATAATATTCTCCTTGTATTGCTTGTCCACAAGCAAAAATGAAGAGACTTCCTTTTCCAACTTCAATTGAAAATGTCACCGCAGCCTTTGATCTTGTGCATATGGATATTTGGGATCCTTACTCTTAAAATGATCTTAATAAAAATCATCACTTCCTTATTATTGTTGATAAATGTTCTAAATGTACATGGACTTTTTTGTGAAACATAATTCTGAGACTCATCATTGGATTCAATATTTTTATTCTTTAGTCCAAAAACAATTTCACAAATCCATCAAGATCATTAGAATTGACAATTTAAGAGCCTTTAGTTGCCTTTGTTTTGTTGTCAATCTCCCAACATATAGAATTAAATTTAATCCTAACGCCAAGTAATGTGTTTTTATTGGTTACCCTTCAAGCATTAAAAGATATTAGTTATATGATTTGACCACTCATATTACTTTCATCCCTAGGGATGTAAAGTTTTATGAGCATATTTTTCCTTTTAAATTTTTACCTCGTGTTACATTCACTCCTTCTTCTCCTCCTTCTCTTGTTCTTCCTACTATTCCTTTTTTTAATTTTATTCCTCATATTTCTCCACCTTCCACTTCATAGTCCTTACATTTTATTACAACTCATTCCTCTCCATCTCAACATTCTTCTTATATACATTCACATAAGTCTTCTTCATCACCATCATCATCTTAAGATGTATTGTCTCCTCTTTCTTTACACACTGATATACCTCTTAAGAGAAGTACAAGACTTGTCAAACTTCTTACTTACTTACAACATTATCATATCACCACTTCTCACCACCATTTAGCCTCATTTATTACTTACCCTCTCTCTAATGTGTTATCTTACTCTAGATTGTCCCCTTCATATCGTGTCTTTTTTATTTTATTTCTTCCTCCACTGATCCCCCAAACATATGAACAAGTTATCCATGATCCCCAATGGGTTATAGTCATTAATGTTGAACTTAATGCTTTGATTCATAATGGTACATGGTCTGCGGTCTCTTTACATGCTAGTAAAGTTCCAATTAGATGTAAATGGGTTTTCAAAACCAAGTATCACACTGATGGCACTTTAGAAAAACATAAAGCTATACTAGTAGTTAAAGGCTTTATATAAAAAGTATGGGTTTGATTATGAAGAAACTTTCAATCATGTTGTAAAGCACACCACTGTCAAGTTGTTCTTAAATTTAGCTACTAGTCAAGGTTGTTTCTAACTCAACTAGAAATCAACAATGCATTTCTTAATGGTGATCTTGATGAAGAGGTTTACATGGACCTTCCTTTAGGCTATCGACTTTAGAGGGGAGTTGGGTAATGAAGCTAGTAGGATTGGCAAAAACAAGTTAGTTTGCAAGTTACACAATCTCTATATGGCTTGAAGCAAGCTTTAAGATAATGGAACCTAAAGTTTACTTAGTGTTTATTGCATAATGATGTTGTTCAATCCAAGGCAGATTACCCATTATTCACTAGAAACAATAAGAATGGTTTTGTGCCTTTATTAGTTTATGTGAATGACATAACTATTGTAAGCAATAATGAAGGGTTGTTATAGGAAGTAAAGGTTTTGCTAAGTAACAATTTCAAGCGAAAAGACTAAGGGCAACTCAAGTTCCTTCTTGTTATAAAGATAACAAGGTCTAATAAAGGAATAAATGTTTGTCAAAGGAAGTTTACACTGAATTGTTGGAAGAATATGAGATGTTGGTTGCTAAACCAACTAAGGTGCTTATCCAAGTCAATCACCAGTTGGTTCATGAAGAATCAGTGATCAAGGAACCCTACAAATATAGGAAGCTACTTGGGAAATTTATGCATTTGACACTAACAAGGCTAGATATCACATATGTTATCCAAGTACTTACCAAGTTCATGGATAAGCTATCCGAAACATATTACTTAACTGCATCAATGGTGTTAAGGTACTTAAAGGGAGCTCCAAGGCAAGGCATCTATTTTCTTATTAAGAATGAGCTGAGATTAAAGGTCTATACATATTATGATTGGGGAGACTATAGGGAAATATGAAAATCAATTATAAGCTATTGTGTGTTTTTGGGTGGTTCCTTGATCAGCTGGAAATCCAAATAACAAAAGACTTTACAAGAAGCTCAGTTAAAGCTGAGTATAGAGCGATGGCTTTTATAACTAGTAAGTTGGTATGGCTAAAATTCTTATTAAAAGATTTCAAAGTCCTTTCAAAAAGCCATCATTCATGTTTGGTGATAATATATCAGTAATTTATATTGCTAAAAATCCTTTCTTTCATAAAAGGTCTAAGCACACAGAGCTAGATTGCCACTACATTAGAGAGAAGATACAATCAAAGGAAATAGAAACTAGCAATGTGAAGACTTGTGATTAGGTTGTAGATATCTTTATCAAAGTTTTATGTCCATGGTAGTTTAATTTCTTAACTAGCAAGATGAACATCTACATTATCCATGCTCATCTTAAGAGAGAATCTGAAAGGCAAAGTTTGGATGTTGCATCTATCAAAGTCATGCTCGAGCAAAGCATGTTTACAGGCAAAAAAGAGGTTGTAGCTAGTGAGGTTCTAATGTAGCTAATACAAAGATTATTATAGTTGATTTATTAGTTGAGAGTTTGTTAAGGCACAATTATTTATGTAAATAATTTTGCTTAGTCAGCACTTTGAATTAGTTACTTCTAGAACTTCTATATCTTGTATATAAATAGATTATGTAAATGATGATTGATTACTTTTTGCTAATAAAGACTTTCTTCATTACGCTTTCTTCCTTATTTTTTTCATTGTGATAGGTCCTACAGGTAAAAGAGATAAAAATTTTCATATAAAACAATTAAGATGGATAATTGAGGTGCTAATTTGCCAATTAAAAGAAGATTATAACCAAAAGAAGGCACACAAAGGACATTAGGTAGCTTTATAGGATAAAGGTCAATGGCAACAATGTAAGTATGAAAAAAAGAGATATCAAAGATTATATTATCTGATGCACTTATATCAACTATCCAAAAATAATCGCAAGACTCAAAACAGTATCTATAAAATTAGATTGAGAAGGTTGAGTGTTTGGTAAAAGACATTGAGTTGTTGAACCTGTTTTCAATTGTCAAAGAGACCATATTGGATACAAGAGCCATTTTTGCTTCACTAGATTGTTTATTTTCATGATTTGAGAACATCATAGAGCTTTGATGAAATCGACGCCCTTATGGATATCCATGTAATTTAAAACATTCATATTTTGAATGTCCTTCCTTTTTAGAATATTGACAAAATATGAAACAAAAAATTTATGATTATCAAAATTCATAACTGGACCAACAGTCACTTGGTGTTGCTTCTCTTTTTAAAGAAGAAGAGAATCAGCACACCTGACACTAGGAAGAGGGTCCATAATCCTGTAATATGGCTATAGGAATCATTAAGACCATGAGAAGTTATGTTAGTTCATACAAAGTATTAGCAAGCTCCACTATTACATGGTGGTAAAACTTGATAAAGCAATATCAAACTGAAGTTCATCCCTCAAAGATTTCAATTTTGCATAATAAGCATTAAAGCAATATCACGTCGCAATTTATAAACTCGAAAAGTATTAGATTATACATAATCTTCTTACAAATCCACCCATATGGCTCAAACATAATGATAAAAGCAATCTCTTTTTGAAATAGCATTAAGGATTTAGGATTTAATCATATCATTAAAATGATCCCAAGTAGCACATATATTATTAGATGATGAATTTTATTTGTTTTTAATAAAAGCCTTTAATTCTCTTAATCCAATACACCCATATAAGATTCTGTTCATAAATCCCAATTTTGTTCCCGACACTCAAGGCTATTATTATATCTTGATTCTTAGAGCAATATCACCAGATAAAGCAATGGTGACGCCAGAATTCATAATTGGGAGGCCGAAGGGGGAATACAACATGTTTACATACCAAAAAAATTATGCAATAAAAATTTAATATAAATAAATTAGTTAAATAACTAAATACATTAAAAAAGCATTAACAAACATTCTTTGGTAAGCATTAATAAACATTCTTGAACGGACAGTAGTAGTAATAATAATAATAATAATAATAATATAAAATTGAAGGGGGAAAAAATTAAAAATAAAACAAATAAAAAAAAGTGTGTGAGAGAGACAAAAAAGGGGAGTGATGCATATATGCATGATTTTATGTTTCCAATCTAGTTATATATGTAGTTTTAGATAACTCTTATTGCTTGGTTTTAGAGTTAGTAAAGAGTTAAAATCTATTATTAGTACAATGGTAAGTTTATTTCACTAATTTTTACTATCAAATATTTAAAAACTAATTATGAATCTGTGCCACTATAATAATAAATTTTGAAAAAACTTAATATTTAATTTATAAAATAATTAATTAATTAATTAAAAATTAGTACATTAATAATTATTGAAATTCAAATAGAGGTCTGCTAATTATATTGTTTATGCTCTCGCAAAGTTTGATAGTTCTTTGGATAGTGATAGAGTGTTTCTTGGAAATGAATGCTCATGTTAAATTTAAGAGTTTGTTTTTTTTTATTACTTATAATTTATTGTTGTGCTTATCGACTCTTTTCCATTGATTGCCCTCTTTTTTCTTTCTGAAATTTTGTTTTCCTGAGTTTTCTTTTGAAATATTTTTTAATGAAACAATATCAAGTTAAATGATCCTTTTATTCCCATCTTCTATTAATATAAACTATTTTTCTCATTAAAAAATCATTATTATTTATAATATATTATTATTTTATAAAAAATTATTGCCTAATTAAATATTTTTAATAAATAAAATAATAAAAATAAAAAATTATAATTAAATTAGTATAATAAATTATAATAATATAATTATTTCAACAAAAATTTTAAAAAATTATAGTTCCATTTCTTTTTGTTCTTTTGTTACAAATTTATTTCTCTTTATTATATAAAAAACTAAATACTTATTATTATGGAAATCCTAAGAGGACAAACAAGAAAATTTTCATATATTATTCATGTTTTAAAATTATTTTTATTTGAAGAATTTTCTAGTGTTAAACTTCTTAAATTATTTTTACATGTAAAATTGCTATATTATGAAACTTTTTACATAATTTTTTATTAATTGAGTAAATTAAATATTTAATTATTAGTTTATTTGTCACATAATAAAATAAAGTATATTGTGTTATCATTTATCAAAAATATTATATTGCCATTACAATTGTGTGGCAAATAACAAGCAATCATTTAAAAATGAGTCTAAGATCAAAATTAATTATATATTAGTCATAAATCTACATATTGTATGTATAATTATAATAATAAATGTTATAGAAATTTAACATTTATTTTTATTAAAATTAATTAATTAGTTGAACAATTAAAATTAATATATAAATAACAATTAAAATTTATTATTATTTATAAAAAATTATTTCTAATTAAACCTTTTCAAGCAAATAAAATAGTAAAATAAACAATTACAATTAAATTAGTATATTAAATTTTAAAAATAATATAATTTTACTAAAAAATAAAAACTGTGGTTTCACTATTTCCTTTTATTAGCCTTTTTTGAACTTTTTAATTTTTTAATTTTATTATATAAAACCTAAATATTTATTATTGTGAACATAAAACTTTTTTTATTATTAAACATCTCATGTTATTTTTATGTGAATAACTTTCTTTTTTTATTAATTAAGAAAATTAAATATCTAATTATTAGTTTACTTATCACATAATAAAATGAAAATATATTATATTGCTAGTTGTTAAAAATATTGTATTACTAATATAATAAAAAATTTATTTCTAATTAAATCTTTCAAGTAAATAAAATAATAAAATAATAATTAAATTAGTATAATTAATTCTAATAATAACATAATTTTAAAAATCATAAATTAACTTTCTATAATAAAAATCATAAAAATCATAAAATAAACTTTCTATATTGTTAAACTTACTAAATTATTTTTATGTGAAGAACTTCTAAATTAAATTTTTTATATTTTTTGTTAATTAAGGAAATTAATTTAATTATTTTTTTATTTATTGTATTATAAAATAAAAATATATTATACAACCATTTGTCAAAAATATTATGTTAGCAATATAATTATTTGATAAATAGTAAATATTCATCTAAAGCTAAAATTCAGACCAAAATTAAATATATATTAGTCAAAAACGGGTATGTTATGTTGTATGGTTATAATAATAAATTTTAAAAAAATTTAATATTTATTTTTATTAAATAATTAGGTAATTAGTTCAATTATTGAAATCAATATATAAATGATAATTAAAATTTTATTATTATTTTATAAAAATTAATGTCTAATTGAACCTTTTTAAGTAAATAAAATAATAAAAATTATAATTATAAGTAAATTAATTCAATAGTTTTAATAAAAATATAATTTTTTGATAAGAATAAAAAATTCTAGTTTTATTTTTTTTTCTTTTATTATAAAAAATTTTAGTTTTATTTTTTTTTTCTTTTATTGGCTATTTGTTCTCTTTAATTCTTTTAGCTCTTTCTTATTATATAGAAAAACTAAATACATATTTTATTAAAGTTTTAAAGAGAAAAAATATAAAAAAAAATTTCCTGTATTGTTAAAATATCGAAAGTATTTTTATGTGAAAATTTTTTATATCATTAAATTTTTAAAATTATTTTATATGAAAAACTTCAAATATTGTTAAATTTTTTATATTTTCTTTTGATTAATTGAAAAAATTAAAATATTTAATTATTATTTTATTTATCAAGTGAAAAATAAAATATATTATATTTGTACTTTTCAAAAATATTATGTTACTAATACAATTGTTTGATAATTGACAAATAAAATTCAAATACATTTATATTATTACTTATTAAAAATATAATATTACTAATACAATTGTTTGATAAATGACAAACACTTATCTAAAACTAAATTTAAGATCGAAATTAATTATATATATTGATTTTATAAAAAACTAAAAAGAAAAAATGTGAAAAACTGTGTTGTTAAATTTTATAAATTATTTTTATGAGAAATTTTTTTATTGTTAAACTTTTTAAATTATTTTTCATGTGAATAATTTTCTATATTGTTAAACTTTTCAGATTTTCTTTTGATTAATTTAAGAAATAACATATTTAATTATTTACTACATAAAAAAAGATATTATATTGCCGTTTGTTAAAAATGTTATATTATCAATGCAATTGCTTGGTAAATAGTAAATATTCATTTAAAATTGAATTTAAGACTAAAATTAATTATATATATTTATATATTGATTGATGAGCCAACAGTGATGCCAAAGTTTATATCCCCAGCTTAACCTATACAAAATTCTTTCACTGTATTCTCTTTGATAAACATTTTCCCCCAGACGAAATGAAATGGACGCGCAAATTGATAATATTCTCTACTTGTATTGTACTCCGATCTTCGATGGCGAGCGAGTGATCCAAATTTAGAATGAGGGGAAGAAACTGTCAAGGTTATAAGGCAGTCAATAGAACTCTTCACTCCTCGTGTCTTGACTAAAGTACCGAAATTTCCCCCACCAGTGCCTACCACTGTCTCGCCGGATTGCGCTGTGGCCTAGACTGTGAGTGCTGTCCAAGAAGTACGCGACTACAATTGCCACAGTCGCCGGAGATGAGAAAATAACTTGCATTATGTTGTTGAACTGCAAGCAAAGAGAATCAAAACTTCATAAGAGGGTGAAAACGACATCTATTCATAGCCCAAAATAAGCTGCAATTCAAACATACGCACCCAGGTGGCACCACTGTGAACAGGGCCCCGTCCAGAGATCAAAAGATATGCATTGAAGTACTGTGGCACGGAAAGGCCCATGAAGAGCGAAAAGCCAAGGATGAACTTTGTCCTGAAGCTATTCAAGTTACGAAATCCAAGACCGGCTGAAGCTGCTTATCCCACGAGTGTATCACAGACAAAAGTTTAATCTAAGTGGTATAAAGGCATTAAACAATAGGATGAAGGAGGATGAACACAATACCCCAATATCTGGCGCTCAACCTGAACATGCCTAACCATGTCCATATGCTAAACTAGTGTCACAACATAGATGCATACCTCTTGGCATAATTCGTACCTCTGAATACAATTTTAACAGTTATTATAAAGTCTAGGAAAATAGATGAAGGTTAAAGAATTGGCTAGAACGGAAAATTTGCTCAAAGTTGAGATTTTCTAGTTATTAGGGTTTGCAGGTTCAAGTTTTAAATGCAATAATTACTGCCTATGACTTCTCAACTATTTCATGGATACTTATTTCTATTGTAAAATGAAGTCAGACTAAACTCCTCACTGAGCGTTAGTTTTGAACTTGACAATAAATTGGCCAAAAAAAAAACTTCAGCATATTATTGATTAAGATGTAGGAATTGATCATACATACCGACATAGGCGAAGAGGACACAATACCGAGCTGCCACAATCAGCAAGGGAATGGAAGCGAGAAGAGCCCCAAATTTTCCTGTTAGCGATAATCGTGACTGCATTAGAGCTGCCACTTGATTAAATAAATTATAAACATTCCATAAGGTCATGAATCACAACTGAAACATTGTTTAGAAATGAAAAAAAATATAAAATCTCAACCAAAATACAACTATTAACAATCAGATAAGACAGGATAAGATACAATGTACAATAGATCACTATGGTGCTGCACCTGAGACAAAATAAAAGCATAAAGCCTGCTGATGTTTGAATGACTCTCCGACTTCCAACGCTTGTGAGTCCCAAAAGACCGGCATTTTCGCTACAAGTACAAGAGAGAATTGTTAGAAAACAGCATCAACAGGAGAATACTAGAGCTATGATGCCCTCGAACTCTATATACTGTACCATTTGCAATCATTCAGCACTTTTATACATCTACAAATGTGACTTCACAATCACAGATCTTTAAATGAGCCACAAAATTGATTGCAATTCATTTAAGATCTTTGAAAGCAATACACATGTTTCATAAATCATCTTCAAGAGGTTGTATGTAATGGTCAATTTCTACATTCTCTTCCAATGAAGAAGAAGAAGAGAAATATTTGTTATCAAGAGAATGCTACAATGTAAAACTAGGTGAAGAAACCATTGAAGCTGGTTCAGGATTATGCATAGAGTCAAATGAATGTCAGAGTAGCGCATATCCTCATCTAAAAATTTTCCTGTACAAAAAAATAAAAGCAAATAACTGAATTCAAATGTTCAAAGTCATTACACTGAAACAGTGGAGCCACCTCCTGTACCAAATGCACCAGCCAGCAAAGTACCTATTCCCTAGGAACGAGTGAGAGAGATCAGACCAGCAATTATGGAATGTACGAGGTTCTAAAAGGAAAATAGTGACACATCAAAGGATTATTTGTTACCAGCCAGCCAAATACCACGACTGAGTACAGAAGGTGGTAAAGGAGTAGCACTCCCATATCTGGATGCCGCAATTATTGTTCCAGGAGACTGCAACAGAAATAAGTAAAAACAATTAAAAAGAAGATTTAATATGAGACAGAGCGAGTGTACAATCGCAAGCACTTAAATAGTAGTTAGAACCTTTTCACAAGTATAAAATTAGCCATATATAGGAATAAAATGAAGTCAAATTTTCATTCATAAAAGCATTGCAATTGCATCTAGGAAAAAAATACAAAAGTTTAAAATGGCATATTCTCTGGTTGCATCTAGCTTTTTTTTTTTTTTTAATAGACAGACATCCATGAGCATATTTTAGAACTGGCTATATCATTGCTTTCAGTAAAAGTTGGATTAGGTAAATCATTGCGTTGGGCATCTATAAAATGAATAAAAATAAAAGAAACAAAAAATTACCTCAACAACAGCAACAAAAGAAGCAGCCATCATTGCAAAAGTATCACCAGTATCAAATGTAGGACCTCCCCATTGAAATGGATATGGAACCCTTATCCTGTATACCGTTATGTAAAATTCACTGATTGCATAATTGCCCTTAGGAGCAATAAATAGCATAAGCATAGAGAAAACGATGAACTGAAAAATCAAAAGTAGTAGGACACTGAGATATAATCGATTACATGTTCACTTCCTGATGAATAAAAGGAGTACAGATCATTTATTTTATGATAATTACAAAGTTGAAAGAGTGAGACAAATGCAAAGGCATGTATGCTTTCAAACAGCTATTATGAATTGTTGAAGTTGTCAGGTGTATAATGCCAATATATTCAGCAGCCGAATCTGATTTCTACAAAAATTAGATAAACAGAGATGAAAAATAATTGTTATTGCAAGCTTTTTTTATGAAGCTCTTATTGGCAACTTTCAAATGTGTCATCTCCTTTGGTAGAAATTAAAGTCAGGAGTTCAAATCATTTTCTCATCCGTAGTAAACCATGTCAGGAGTTCAAATTATTTTATGCTTTTGAGCCATTAGCAGCAATGAATTACCTGCTAGACTGACGAAGAAGCATAGCATATTTCCAGAGTTAAAGCAATAACATGTAAAACATATCAGTTAAGGTTGTTTATGAACCGATGCAACCAAAGGAATCAAGTTTAGTTATTAGATGTTAGCTCATCAAGGAGCTGCACCAAGGAGCCCAGAACGATCAGTCCAACAACTAATTTGTGTGTTTGGAGGTCTATTATCATATGCGCCGGCCACTGTCAAAATTTCTGCAAAAATAACTGCAGCTGTGATTAGGACAGCAAATCTAACCAATATGGTTGCTTGCGATTTCATCATATGGGGAAGAAACTGCAATTGCATTGACTAAAAGCCAGGATAAAACGTCAAGAAGCACAGGTAGAATCATTTCCGAAAACTAAAATAAAAAATAAACAAAGATCATATTCTATTATTTGTATTCAATGCATAATCTATCCCTTCTCAAATTGGATACTGGTGGAAGAATCTAGCTTACACCCACTAATAAATTAGCATGTAGTAAACAAAAGGCAAGGAAATAGAAATGTTAAATGAAGCCAACCACTTATTTCCATCCCAAGGACCAATATTTGAGGTTACTTCGTTCCCCCTAAATTATTTATCAAGCTAATGGAACCAGAGTAGGAATGCAAATAGGCATAGAGAAGCACCTTTTTTATCACATCTCAATCTCATCCAATAAGCAATAATATATGAACTATACATTATGATCAATACAATAGAATCTGATTTTAGCATATAATAAATAAATTGGCAATGAAATATTTTTGTTGAATTTCCCTGGAGCAAAAATGATTAAAGACGTCACTCGCCTGAGATAAGAAGACCAGCATGATCACTGCCGGAAGTCCAATTTCAATACATTTCGCCAGCTGGAAGTATCAACAAGTAGGTCACGTTATACAAAATAAAAGCCAAATTATCAAAGATGTACAGCAATAGCACATAGTTCCATAGAAAATTGTTCCAATCGTGTCACAATAACAGATCCAGCCAACTACACAATACAAATCATAATTAGTCAACTATACAAATTGAAATGTCTTTTCAAGGCAAAACCAGTTCAATATATGAAACGCTATTGGGAAGTAAAATTGGTTACAAAAAGTTATTCAGACAGAGAAGCAAAGAGTTAAGTAATATTAGCTCAATTATATGCCCGATATTGAAGACCACACTACTATAGTTAATTGAAAATGAGTATTGAAAGAATTAAATTCAAAAGAACAAGAAGTCATTTCAGCTTCCTTGATTCGTGCCCTTCTCACTGCAAATCTGGTCAAGTTTCTCACAGAATAGATTGTATTTTAGAATTATTCTGAAGGATTTACAGACACGAAGTCCTCTTCTACTCTAGAATTTTATTTATAGCTCAGTAACAATTGAAATAAATATGATAAGTTTTGAATCCCCCACCAAGGAAAACCACCAATTTTATAAATATTGGCAAGTATTGACGCTTTCAATGACCCAGATGCTTGAACTTGAAATTTAGGTTGTTACATGGGCAATTGTCACTTGCTGCACAAGATAGTACTCTTACTTGCGGGAATCCATGTCCATAAAGTCCAAGTCCAGTGAGAATCACAAAAGGAACAGCAGCAAGAGGGCTAAGAAATCTACATCACAAGGCACCCGAAAATGGGTCCTCAAAAATAATCAGACAATAAAGAAAGACATCTTAAATAGATCGCGACAGTTACTCAGCAGTATCACCTTGCAAAAATTCTCCAGAAACCAAAAAAACCAATAACCATTTGAAAGAATGACGCTACAATAATTGCACCTTGTACAGCTCTAATGGATTGTTCAAACCTCCAGAAGAAAAAAAAAACCACCAAGAAAGATAATCAAAATTAAGATCATCACAGAAAAGCACATAAAACCATATGCTAACTAAATCTTCACTTTCCTCGTATGCTTTTTAAGCATTCACCAAATGGGCAAACCAACCTGATGGGGAGTGAGGAACCCGCTATTATTTCTGTTATTGCTTGACAAAGCAATGGAGATGGCAGGGATAATGTAAGCATAGGATCCTCCAATCACCGTAGGAAGACGAGCACCAAACCAAGTCTGTAAGAGTGTGCTTATTCCCGCAACAAAGAGTATAGTGCTGATAACATCAGCCTTCTCCACCTAATAATCCCAACACAAAAATCGGAGAAAAAAAAGAAAAAGAAACCAATTCAAAATGAATTATATGTAAACCAAAAATTTTTAAATTGTGCAAGTTTTGCTATATAGAAATAAAGTAGAGAACAGCTTATATTACATTGCCAACACCCATCAAAGGGACGAGCACCGATGCAATGATGACTGTAGTTCCAAGCATGGTTAAGTGGTGGGTGAATCCTAAAAGAATAGCCTCCGCTGCAATCAAGACCAATTTATTACTGATTTGACCATTATTATTAACTGTAATGTACGCACTAACAATACACAATCTAAGATCTCAAGCAATAATGCCGATGTAAATGCACAAGCATGAAGTCTGGTAGCTATGTTTGTTCGTGAAAATTTGAGCCGTTGCTATAATAATCAAATTAATAATTCTGACTTTGAAACGTTACCTCAAGTCAAGGATATAATAATAACATACTTATAAGCTCTGTTTCGTTAGTCGGAAAATGAGGGAAAAACACGAGAATAGTAAAGAAAAATTCCTTAAGCCCCAAGAAATCGACCAGATCGTCTCATTCTTTCCTTTCCATGGCAGAAAAGTCCAATGATTTTTATTTTTATTCAACGCAAACATTAATAGAATCCATTTGAGGTCATTTTGAAATCTAAGTCTAAGAAAAGAAAATCAAAATCATAGAATTGAAAAACAATCATTTCCGTTCATTTTTCTGCTCTTTGCCTTTCCTCTAACTGATCATAGAAAGAAAAATGAGAGAAGAATAAAAGGCGGGAGGGAAAGCACGGGAAATCTGACAACCATAATCGTATAAAAAAACAGAGTAGAAACAAGAGAGAGAGAGAGAGAGTACGCCAAGATGGAGCGCTAGAGACGCAGAAATCGACTCCTGGGAGCTGGTCCTTGACGGGGAACGGAGTGAAGTCGTCGACCTTAGCTGCCATTATTATCTCTCCTTCCTGAAACTATCGTATGGTTTCACTCCGCTTATAATGACAGATATAGGCAGAAATGAAACGCAGTAATTAGTGTATATATTATTTATTTTATTTTTCTCACACAAGGAGGCAGGTGAGGTAGATTTGACTGTGACTTCTACCTCTCTCTGTGTTACAGAAACGACGTCATTCTCTCCCTCCTTTCTTTCTCCTCTGCACCAGCCACGGCTACTGCGCCCACTCTCTCTCTGCGCGTTCTACGCTCTCTCCTGTT